>JBBHAA010002431.1:0-52452 GCA_037953035.1 Aquarana catesbeiana | reverse complement strand
CTCTTTCTAGAAGAGAAAGGAGGAGGAGGTGGAGGAGGAGGAGGAGGAGGAGGGAGGAGGTGGTGAGGAAGAAGGAGAAGAAGGGCGGATCGGTAAGACAGACTCTGCAATAACACAATGATCAGAATAAAGGTACTAAATACCAAATCAAGGATTGGGATTGGGCAGCACAGAGGATTAATGGTTCTTCCTGGTACTTCGCTTTCCTCCCACATTCCAAAGACATGCTGGGAGATGAATTAGCCCCAGTACATGTATGTATGATTGGGAGTTAGGGATAATAGATTGTAAGCTCCTAGGGGCAGAGACTGATGTGAATGTATAATGCTATATAATCAGCCTCTAAACTCCAATCTTCCAGCAAGTCATCAGGGACACCCTACCCAGGGGGACCCAACCCCCCCTCACGCACCCTACCCAGGGGGACCCAACCCCCCTCACGCACCCTACCCAGGGGGACCCAACCCCCCTCACGCACCCTACCCAGGGGACCCAACCCCCCCTCACGCACCCTACCCAGGGGGACCCAACCCCCCCTTCACGCACCCCTACCCAGGGGGACCCACCCACCCCTACCCAGGGGACCCCACCCCCCTCACGCCCTACCCAGGGGGCCCAACCCCCCTCACGCACCCTACCCAGGGGGACCCAACCCCCCTCACGCACCCTACCCACGGGGGACCCAACCCCCCTCACGCACCCTACCCAGGGGGACCCAACCCCCCTCACGCACCCTACCCAGGGGGACCACCCCCCCTCACGCACCCTACCCAGGGGGACCCAACCCCCCTTCACGCACCCTACCCAGGGGGACCCAACCCCCCTCACGCACCCTACCCAGGGGGACCCAACCCCCCCTCACGCACCCTACCCAGGGGGACCCAACCCCCTCACGCACCCTACCCAGGGGGACCCCAACCCCCCTCACGCACCCTACCCAGGGGACCCAACCCCCCTCACACACCCTACCCAGGGGGACCCAACCCCCCTCACACACCTACCCAGGGGACCCAACCCCCCTCACACACCCTACCCCAGGGGGACCCAACCCCCTCATATCAGTGTCTGTGGCTTTATCTGCCTCTCTAGAATGTACAAAACCAGCAAACTGATCAGAGCGGCCAAGAAAGTGGCATTCCAGATGCAGAGCTTTACCTTATCCAGACCGTTCAGCACTGGGATCAGGAACCGGACATCGGGAGACGCTTCTGATAGAGTTCACGCACGCGTTTCACTAGTTCAGGAGATGGCGGCACTAGTTTCAGATAAAAAAATCAAATATAAAATGACACGTTCACTCACACGCCATGACTACAACGGCCAATAATGGACGGTAAAGCTGGCCATACACCAATGCAAATGTGAATTTTGGTCAGTGTGTGGGATCCCCCGCTCGACAGAAGCCGTTTAACCACTTCCCCTCTGGAGCAAGGCTCCCATTTATAAACACGTTCAGCCCCAGAAGATTTTACCCCCTTTATGACCAGGCCATTTTTGCGATATGGCACTGCGTTACTTTAACTGACAATTGCGCGGTCGTGCGACGTTGTACCCAAAAATTATATCTTTTCCCACAAATAGAGCTTTCTTTGGTGGCACTTGATCACCTCTTTTTTTTTTTTTTTTTTTAACTAGAAACAAAAAAAGAGCGACAATTTATTTATTTATTTTTTTAAATTGTCGCTTTTGTTTCTAGGAAAAAAAAAAAAAAAAAAAAAAAAAACATGTAGCAGAATACATAATGGCCTAAAAACTGATGAATTTGGTTTCTTTACTTTTTTTTATTGGATGTTTTAATAGCGTAAAATATATATATATTTTTACTTTCTGCTATAAAACATTCAAAAAAAAAAAAAATCTAATTTCTTTATCAGTTTAGGCCAATATGTATTCTGCGACATGTTTTTGTTAAAAAAATCCCAATAAGCGTATATTGATTGGTTTGTGCAAAAGTTATCGCGTCTACAAACTATGGGATATATTTATGGCATTTTTATTTATTATTTTTACAAGTACCGGCGGTGATCAGAGATTTTTAGCGGGACTGCGACACACTAATGGGACACTGGACACTTTTTTGGGAACCAGCGACATTACAGTCATCAGTGCTATAAATATGCACTGTTACTGTACAAATGACACTGGCAGGGAAGGTGTTAATACCAGGAGAAATCAAAGCGTTAAGTGGGTCCCAAAGGGGTGTTTTCTGTGTGGGGGATGGACTGACTTAGGAGCTCAGCAGAAACACAAGATCACTGTGTTCTCCCAGTCAGAACAGTGATCGGCCTTGTTTACATAGTCGTTCTTCCTCTCTGGGGAACGATCGCCGTGTCCTGGTGGACATCACATCCTCTGGACCCACTGATTGGCCAGAGGGGGAGCCAATCAGAACACGCCCCCGCTGTCTATTGCACGAAATGACATACAGGTACGTTGTTTCGCGCAATGGAGCCGACCTGCCGCAGTATATGTGGCTGGTCACCAAGTTTTTTTGAAGGACATACATTTTCACACAGACAACTTAATCCCCATTTTTGTACAAAATAAAAGAGGAGTTCATGTAGAGTAGATAGATACCAAACGTGTCAAGCCTCAAAACTGGGTGCAACTGTTAAATGGCAAAAAATTACAGTACCCAAAATCATCATCAATAGGCGACATTTTAATTGCTTTTCCAGCTCATCAGTGTAGAGTAAACGGGAAATGGCGGCCTTAGAATGATCGCTCCCGCGATATAAAACGTGTGGCACAACTGCTGCTCTACATACCTGTGCCCTCCCAGTGTATTGTACATCTAACAAAGCAACGTCACACTGAACTGACGCGTTTCACAACAATTGGCCTTAGCCAAAGTTTGTTCCCATGTTTGCTTTTGGGGGAGCGTGCAGGGAGAGGGAAACATTTGTTTTTTTTCAATTATTTTTATTATAATTATACTTTATTACCATCACAAGGAGGCTAACAAGGCCCTATATGATAGCACTGGGCAGATGACAGGTTCTCTTTATGGAGACATCATGTGCCCGAGTGCAGGACTGTCTGATCAGCTCTATACACGGCTTTCCAGCCCGGATTGTGACAGCTCTGGCCTGGAAGTGCGCAGAGCCCAGCGCTTCCTGGGTCACAGTACTGCAGAGGAGAGTGGGGGGATGGGTGTTCCCCCATCTCCTCCCACTCCACATTCTAACATTACCTGCTGTGGTCTCAGGAAGAGTGGGGGGAGGGGGCACTCACCAGTCAGGTGGCTCCACATCCTGACATTAACTGCTGGGGTCCTGGGAGGAGTGGGAGAGCCTGGAAACTACTGGGGAAAGGGAAGGGGGGTGGGGGAAGGGACAGGGGTCAGGTGGCTCCACATTCTGACATTACCTGCTGGGGTCCTTGGAGGAGCGGGAGAGCCTGGGAACTACTGGGGAAAGGGAAGGGGGTGGGGGAAGGGACAGGGGTCAGGTGGCTCCACATTCTGACATTACCTGCTGGGGTCCAGGGAGAGCCTGGAAACTACTGGGGAAAGGGAAGGAAGGTGGGGGAAGGGACAGGGGTCAGGTGGCTCCACATTCTGACATTACCTGCTGGGGTCCTGGGAGGAGTGGGAGAGCCTGGGAACTACTGGGGAAAGGGAAGGGGGTGGGGGAAGGGACAGGGGTCAGGTGGCTCCACATTCTGACATTACCTGCTGGGGTCCTGGGAGGAGTGGGAGAGCCTGGAAACTACTGGGGAAAGGGACAGGGGTCAGGTGGCTCCACATTCTGACATTACCTGCTGGGGTCCTTGGAGGAGCGGGAGAGCCTGGGAACTACTGGGGAAAGGGAAGGGGGGGTGGGGGAAGGGTCAGGGGTCAGGTGGCTCCATATCACGTTTACCTAAAAGTCCAGAACCCACCGACACAAAAACCAAACCGGCTCGCGGTGAATACTGCATCTATGAGATGACTCTAGGTACCAACCACCTTCAAGGACGACAACTAGTTCATCGACTTCTGTCAGAGATACCTTGGGGAAAAACAAAACAACTTTCCATTGATCAGCAGCTAGAGCCAATCAGAATTCCTCCATTCACCTCATTATGTGTATGGCCAGCTTTGAGGATCCTCCATAACATAAGGCCAATACAACGGAGGACAGGCAGCACTGAGACGATCTCTGAAGGCTTCATACTCACCTTTATCGGTCAGGATGTGCAGGCAGCGGGTGACCAGAGTCTCAGCACCTTTGGGGCAGTTCTCCACCAACAGAAGCAGCTCAGGGGAGTTCATTCCCATGCCCCGAATCTGCAGGCAGACAGAGGATTGGACATGATTCCTTCATACAAGATAGCAAGCCCCTCCCTTCGCCCAGCGTGCCATTGCGTTAAAGAGACCCGTCACCAAGTGGAGAAATGACAGGTGACATCAGAGAAAAGCCAAGTATGGTAGATGCTCAATTCTACTTCTCCGACTTTGTGCCTCTCAGTTAGTAAGGAGGACTACTTCAGGAATCATTTCCCTACCACCTTACTTTCTGTGCAGGCCCAGCTCCTCAGCCCCTCCCCTTGAAAGATTTTATGTAGAAGCGATGGGAAATACTATAGGGTGTCAATTGAGAAGTAGCTCTTAGCAGTCATGTACACTGCTGCCGCTAAAACAGACTAAACTGCCCGTGAATACTCCTCTATGTTATCAGTACATGTACACAGGATCCCCGATCTCTCCTCTGTGTTATCATTACATGTACACAGGATCCCTGATCTCTCCTCTATGTTATCTTATCAGTACATGTACACAGGATCCCTGATCTCTCCTCTGTTATCAGTACATGTACACAGGATCCCCGATCTCTCCTCTATGTTATCAGTACATGTACACAGGATCCCCGATCTCTCCTCTATGTTATCTTATCAGTACATGTACACAGGATCCCTGATCTCTCCTCTGTTATCAGTACATGTACACAGGATCCCCGATCTCTCTTCTCTGTTATCTTATCAGTACATGTACACAGGATCCCCGATCTCTCCTCCATGTTATCTTATCAGTACATGTACACAGGATCCCCGATCTCTCTATGTTATCAGTACATGTACACAGGATCCCCGATCTCTCCTCTATGTTATCTTATCAGTACATGTACACAGGATCCCCGATCTCTCCTCTGTTATCTTATCAGTACATGTACACAGGATCCCCGATCTCTCCTCCATGTTATCTTATCAGTACATGTACACAGGATCCCCGATCTCTCTATGTTATCAGTACATGTACACAGGATCCCCGATCTCTCCTCTATGTTATCTTATCAGTACATGTACACAGGATCCCCGATCTCTCCTCGGTTATCTTATCAGTACATGTACACAGGATCCCCGATCTCTCCTCCATGTTATCTTATCAGTACATGTACACAGGATCCCCGATCTCTCTATGTTATCAGTACATGTACACAGGATCCCCGATCTCTCCTCTATGTTATCTTATCAGTACATGTACACAGGATCCCCGATCTCTCCTCTATGTTATCTTATCAGTACATGTACACAGGATCCCCGATCTCTCCTCTATGTTATCAGTACATGTACACAGGATCCCGATCTCTCCTCTATGTTATCAGTACATGTACACAGGATCCCCGATCTCTCCTCTATGTTATCAGTACATGTACACAGGATCCCCGATCTCTTTTCTATGTTATCTTATCAGTACATGTACACAGGATCCCGATCTCTCCTCTATGTTATCAGTACATGTACACAGGATCCCCGATCTCTCCTCTATGTTATCTTATCAGTACATGTACACAGGATCCCCGATCTCTCCTCTATGTTATCAGTACATGTACACAGGATCCCCGATCTCTCCTCTGTGTTATCAGTACATGTACACAGGATCCCCGATATCTCCTCTGTTATCTTATCAGTACATGTACACAGGATCCCCGATCTCTCTATGTTATCAGTACATGTACACAGGATCCCCGATCTCTCCTCTATGTTATCTTATCAGTACATGTACACAGGATCCCCGATCTCTCCTCTATGTTATCAGTACATGTACACAGGATCCCTGATCTCTCCTCTGTTATCTTATCAGTACATGTACACAGGATCCCCGATCTCTCCTCTATGTTATCAGTACATGTACACAGGATCCCTGATCTCTCCTCTGTTATCTTATCAGTACATGTACACAGGATCCCCGATCTCTCTATGTTATCAGTACATGTACACAGGATCCCCGATCTCTCCTCTATGTTATCAGTACATGTACACAGGATCCCCGATCTCTCCTCTATGTTATCAGTACATGTACACAGGATCCCCGATCTCTCCTCTATGTTATCAGTACATGTACACAGGATCCCCGATCTCTCCTCTGTGTTATCAGTACATGTACACAGGATCCCCGATCTCTCCTCTGTTATCTTATCAGTACATGTACACAGGATCCCGATCTCTCCTCCATGTTATCTTATCAGTACATGTACACAGGATCCCCGATCTCTCCTCTATGTTCTCAGTACATGTACACAGGATCCCCGATCTCTTCTCTATGTTATCAGTACATGTACACAGGATCCCCGATCTCTCCTCTATGTTATCTTATCAGTACATGTACACAGGATCCCCGATATCTCCCCTGTTATCTTATCAGTACATGTACACAGGATCCCCGATCTCTCCTCTATGTTATCTTATCAGTACATGTACACAGGATCCCCGATCTCTCCTCTGTTATCTTATCAGTACATGTACACAGGATCCCCGATCTCTCCTCTATGTTATCAGTACATGTACACAGGATCCCCGATCTCTCCTCTATGTTATCTTATCAGTACATGTACACAGGATCCCCGATCTCTCCTCTGTGTTATCAGTACATGTACACAGGATCCCCGATCTCTCCTCCATGTTATCTTATCAGTACATGTACACAGGATCCCCGATCTCTCCTCTATGTTATCAGTACATGTACACAGGATCCCCGATCTCTTCTCTATGTTATCAGTACATGTACACAGGATCCCCGATCTCTCCTCTATGTTATCTTATCAGTACATGTACACAGGATCCCCGATCTCTCCTCTATGTTATCTTATCAGTACATGTACACAGGATCCCCGATCTCTCCTCCATGTTATCTTATCAGTACATGTACACAGGATCCCCAATCTCTCCTCTGTTATCTTATCAGTACATGTACACAGGATCCCTGATCTCTCCTCTATGTTATCTTATCAGTACATGTACACAGGATCCCTGATCTCTCCTCTATGTTATCTTATCAGTACATGTACACAGGATCCCAGATCTCTCCTCTGTTATCTTATCAGTACATGTACACAGGATCCCGATCTCTCCTCTATGTTATCAGTACATGTACACAGGATCCCCGATCTCTCCTTCATGTTATCAGTACATGTACACAGGATCCCCGATCTCTCCTCTATGTTATCTTATCAGTACATGTACACAGGATCCCCGATCTCTCCTCTATGTTATCAGTACATGTACACAGGATCCCCGATCTCTCCTTCATGTTATCAGTACATGTACACAGGATCCCGATCTCTCCTCTATGTTATCAGTACATGTACACAGGATCCCCGATCTCTCCTTCATGTTATCAGTACATGTACACAGGATCCCCGATCTCTCCTCCATGTTATCTTATCAGTACATGTACACAGGATCCCCGATCTCTCCTTCATGTTATCAGTACATGTACACAGGATCCCGATCTCTCCTCTATGTTATCAGTACATGTACACAGGATCCCCGATCTCTCCTTCATGTTATCAGTACATGTACACAGGATCCCCGATCTCTCCTCCATGTTATCTTATCAGTACATGTACACAGGATCCCCGATATCTCCTCTGTTATCTTATCAGTACATGTACACAGGATCCCCGATCTCTCCATGTTATCAGTACATGTACACAGGATCCCCGATCTCTCCTCTATGTTATCAGTACACGTACACAGGATCCCCGATCTCTCCTCTATGTTATCTTATCAGTACATGTACACAGGATCCCCGATCTCTCCTCTGTGTTATCTTATCAGTACATGTACACAGGATCCCCGATCTCTCCTCTATGTTATCAGTACATGTACACAGGATCCCTGATCTCTCCTCTGTTATCTTATCAGTACATGTACACAGGATCCCCGATCTCTCCTCTGTGTTATCTTATCAGTACATGTACACAGGATCCCCGATCTCTCCTCTGTTATCTTATCAGTACATGTACACAGGATCCCCGATCTTTCCTCTATGTTATCTTATCAGTACATGTACACAGGATCCCCGATCTTTCCTCTATGTTATCTTATCAGTACATGTACACAGGATCCCCGATCTCTCCTCTATGTTATCTTATCAGTACATGTACACAGGATCCCCGATCTCTCCTCTATGTTATCTTATCAGTACATGTACACAGGATCCCGATCTCTCCTCTATGTTATCTTATCAGTACATGTACACAGGATCCCCGATCTCTCCTCTATGTTATCAGTACATGTACACAGGATCCCCGATCTCTCCTCTATGTTATCTTATCAGTACATGTACACAGGATCCCCGATCTCTCCTCTGTTATCTTATCAGTACATGTACACAGGATCCCCGATCTCTCCTCTGTGTTATCTTATCAGTACATGTACACAGGATCCCCGATCTCTCCTCTATGTTATCTTATCAGTACATGTACACAGGATCCCCGATCTCTCCTCTGTGTTATCTTATCAGTACATGTACACAGGATCCCCGATCTCTCCTCTGTGTTATCAGTACATGTACACAGGATCCCCGATCTCTTCTCTGTGTTATCTTATCAGTACATGTACACAGGATCCCCGATCTCTCCTCTGTGTTATCAGTACATGTACACAGGATCCCCGATCTCTCCTCTATGTTATCTTATCAGTACATGTACACAGGATCCCCGATCTCTCCTCTGTGTTATCTTATCAGTACATGTACACAGGATCCCCGATCTCTCCTCTGTTATCTTATCAGTACATGTACACAGGATCCCCGATCTCTCCTCTATGTTATCTTATCAGTACATGTACACAGGATCCCCGATCTCTCCTCTATGTTATCTTATCAGTACATGTACACAGGATCCCGATCTCTCCTCTATGTTATCTTATCAGTACATGTACACAGGATCCCCGATCTCTCCTCTATGTTATCAGTACATGTACACAGGATCCCCGATCTCTCCTCTATGTTATCTTATCAGTACATGTACACAGGATCCCCGATCTCTCCTCTGTTATCTTATCAGTACATGTACACAGGATCCCCGATCTCTCCTCTATGTTATCAGTACATGTACACAGGATCCCCGATCTCTTCTCTGTGTTATCTTATCAGTACATGTACACAGGATCCCCGATCTCTCCTCTATGTTATCTTATCAGTACATGTACACAGGATCCCCGATCTCTCCTCTATGTTATCAGTACATGTACACAGGATCCCCGATCTCTCCTTCATGTTATCAGTACATGTACACAGGATCCTGATCTCTCCTCTATGTTATCAGTACATGTACACAGGATCCCCGATCTCTCCTTCATGTTATCAGTACATGTACACAGGATCCCCGATCTCTTCTCTATGTTATCTTATCAGTACATGTACACAGGATCCCCGATCTCTCCTCTATGTTATCTTATCAGTACATGTACACAGGATCCCCGATCTCTCCTCTATGTTATCAGTACATGTACACAGGATCCCCGATCTCTCCTTCATGTTATCAGTACATGTACACAGGATCCCGATCTCTCCTCTATGTTATCAGTACATGTACACAGGATCCCCGATCTCTCCTTCATGTTATCAGTACATGTACACAGGATCCCCGATCTCTCCTCTGTACATGTACACAGGATCGCCGATCTCTCCTCTATGTTATCAGTACATGTACACAGGATCGCCGATCTCTCCTCTATGTTATCAGTACATGTACACAGGATCCCCGATCTCTCCTCTATGTTATCAGTACATGTACACAGGATCCCCGATCTCTCCTCTGTTATCTTATCAGTACATGTACACAGGATCCCCGATCTCTCTCTGTTATCAGTACATGTACACAGGATCCCCGATCTCTCCTCTATGTTATCTTATCAGTACATGTACACAGGATCCCCGATCTCTCCTCTGTTATCTTATCAGTACATGTACACAGGATCCCCGATCTCTCCTCTATGTTATCAGTACATGTACACAGGATCCCCGATCTCTCCTCTATGTTATCAGTACATGTACACAGGATCCCCGATCTCTCCTCTATGTTATCAGTACATGTACACAGGATCCCCGATCTCTCCTCTATGTTATCTTATCAGTACATGTACACAGGATCCCCGATCTCTCCTCTTATCTTATCAGTACATGTACACAGGATCCCCGACCTCTCCTCTGTTATCTTATCAGTACATGTACACAGGATCCCCGATCTCTCCTCTATGTTATCTTATCAGTACATGTACACAGGATCCCCGACCTCTCCTCTGTTATCTTATCAGTACATGTACACAGGATCCCCGATCTCTCCTCTGTGTTATCTTATCAGTACATGTACACAGGATCCCCGATCTCTCCTCTATGTTATCTTATCAGTACATGTACACAGGATCCCCGATCTCTCCTCTGTTATCTTATCAGTACATGTACACAGGATCCCCGATCTCTCCTCTGTTATCTTATCAGTACATGTACACAGGATCCCCGACCTCTCCTCTGTTATCTTATCAGTACATGTACACAGGATCCCGATCTCTCCTCTATGTTATCAGTACATGTACACAGGATCCCCGATCTCTCCTCTGTGTTATCTTATCAGTACATGTACACAGGATCCCCGATCTCTCCTCTATGTTATCTTATCAGTACATGTACACAGGATCCCCGATCTCTCCTCTATGTTATCTTATCAGTACATGTACACGGGATCCCCGATCTCTCCTCTATGTTATCAGTACATGTACACAGGATCCCCGATCTCTCCTCTATATTATCTTATCAGTACATGTACACAGGATCCCCGATCTCTCCTCTGTTATCTTATCAGTACATGTACACAGGATCCCCGATCTCTCCTCTATGTTATCAGTACATGTACACAGGATCCCCGATCTCTCCTCTGTTATCAGTACATGTACACAGGATCCCCGATCTCTCCTCTATGTTATCAGTACATGTACACAGGATCCCCGATCTCTCCTCTGTTATCTTATCAGTACATGTACACAGGATCCCCGATCTCTCCTCTGTTATCAGTACATGTACACAGGATCCCCGATCTCTTCTCTATGTTATCAGTACATGTACACAGGATCCCCGATCTCTCCTCTGTTATCAGTACATGTACACAGGATCCCCGATCTCTCCTCTGTACATGTACACAGGGTCGATTACAGTCGTTTCTAGGCAGTTGAGTTTAGAGGCATTTCAAGCACTTAAGGCTTCTAAATGCAAATGCGGTAAAACGCAGCTAAAAGCAGGATACGTGAACGCAGCAAAACGGACGTTTTAAACATCGGTTACTATCGTTCAGGAGAGGTTGTAAAAAGTCCCGTGTACATGAAGCCTAAGTCTGCTGGAACTGATGACATCACATCCAAGATGGCGGGGCCCAGCATCAGTCAGAGCTTTTCGATGTCTACACAATGGAGGACTTTTACAGGGAAACGTCATGAAAAAAATACAATCGATGCACTTTGAATCTTAGGAGAAGATTGTAGTAAGCTCCCCAAACATGATTGGAGCTCCGTTTGGGCGCAGTCCTTTCCTTACCGGAGTTTCGATGACCCTCAGCACCGTCCTCTTGATGTCTGCTGTGGCCTCAGTGTAGACAGAGGCCAGTTCATGGATGAGCTTGTGATTCTGGGGGAGCAGAGCCAGATACAGATATAAACAGTGCTTAACAGTGTCTTCTGTCCAGGGGGCTGCCACCTCTGAGAGGAGAGAAACATGTCAGGGGGATAGGACTACCAGAACCTTCTACAGGACTGAACTACACAAAGTATCCCACCTGTGTCCTTATCTGCCCCAAACAGAACGGATGGGGGATTGGGGTGAGCCAGAAGCTGCAGGTAATTCAGGGCAAATTTCTCAATATACTGATGAAGAGCATCCTTCTCATACATCCTCTTAATAAGGTTCATAGCCTGCTGACGGACCTGAGAAGACCAAGAATGGACAGTGAATACTACAAGGAGGCTGAAGAAACTGATAGGTGCACTTAGCACACACCTACCTTGTCCTTCTCATGAGAGCTTAGGTCCAGAAGAAGGTGCAGGTACTGGAACTGCCGAGCGGGACGAGTCAGAATGAGATCCCTCAACGTAGACATCCCCAGATAAGTACGGCCCTGTGTAGTGAGAAACCGAGACTCACTTCCATGACAGAATTCACATGATATCACCACATACGGTCCATAGTGACTGAGCCAATCACCACACACCATCCATAACGAGACCGAGCCAATCACCACCTACCAACCATAACGAGACCGAGCCAATCCCCACCTACCATCCATAACGAGACCGAGCCAATCCCCACCTACCATCCATAACGAGACCGAGCCAATCACCACCTACCATCCATAACGAGACCGAGCCAATCACCACCTACCATCCATAACGAGACCGAGCCAATCACCACCTACCATCCATAACGAGACCGAGCCAATCACCACCTACCATCCATAACGAGACCGAGCCAATCCCCACCTACCATCCATAACGAGACCGAGCCAATCACCACACACCATCCATAACGAGACCGAGACAATCACCACCTACCAACCATAACGTGACTGAGCCAATCACCACACACCATCCATAACGAGACCGAGCCAATCACCACACACCATCCATAACGAGACCGAGCCAATCACCACACACCATCCATAGTGACTGAGCCAATGACCACCTACCATCCATAGCGAGACCAAGGCAATCACTCCACACCATCCACAGTGACTGAGCCAATCATTCCACACCATCCACAGTGACTGAGCCAATCACTCCACACCATCCATAGTGACTGAGCCAATCACTCCCCACCATCCATAGTGACTGAGCCAATCACTCCACACCATCCATAGTGACTGAGCCAATCACTCCACACCATCCATAGTGACTGAGCCAATCACTCCACACCATCCATAGTGACTGAGCCAATCACTCCACACCATCCATAGTGACTGAGCCAATCACTCCACACCATCCATAGTGACTGAGCCAATCACTCCACACCATCCATAGTGACTGAGCCAATCACTCCACACCATCCATAGTGACTGAGCCAATCACTCCACACCATCCATAGTGACTGAGCCAATCACTCCACACCATCCATAGTGACTATAAGAATTATAAGAATTATTGATGGATATGGATAGATCTGCAGAGACACTTATGGTTTGTTTTGAACTTCATATTTAGCAGCACTTGAAGATTGCATACCAGTGTATTCACCCATTACTTATTGTATGCCCTGATCGTGTATTCACCCATTACTTATTGTATGCCCTGATCGTGTATTCACCCATTACTTATTGTATGCCCAATCATGTATTCACCCATTACTTATTGTATGCCCTGATCGTGTATTCACCCATTACCCATTGTATGCCCTGATCGTGTATTCACCCATTACCTATGCCCTGATCGTGTATTCACCCATTACCTATGCCCTGATCGTGTATTCACCCATTACCTATGCCCTGATCGTGTATTCACCCATTACCTATGCCCTAACATGTATTCACCCATTACCTATTGTATGCCCGATAGCATATTCACCCATTACCTGTGCTCTGATCGTGTATTCACCCATTACCTGCGCTCTGATCGTGTATTCACCCATTACCTGCGCTCTGATCGTGTATTCACCTATTACCTGTGCTCTGATCGTGTATTCACCCATTACCTGTGCTCTGATCGTGTATTCACCCATTACCTGTGCTCTGATCGTGTATTCACCCATTACCTGTGCTCTGATCGTGTATTCACCCATTACCTGTGCTCTGATCGTGTATTCACCCATTACCTGTGCTCTGATCGTGTATTCACCCATTACCTGTGCTCTGATCGTGTATTCACCCATTACCTGTGCTCTGATCGTGTATTCACCCATTACCTGTGCTCTGATCGTGTATTCACCCATTACCTGTGCTCTGATCGTGTATTCACCCATTACCTGTGCTCTGATCGTGTATTCACCCATTACCTGTGCTCTGATCGTGTATTCACCCATTACCCATCGAAGCCCTGATCGTGTATTCACCCATTACCTATGCCCTGATCGTGTATTCACCCATTACCTATGCCCTGATCGTGTATTCACCCATTACCTATGCCCTGATCGTGTATTCACCCATTACCTATACCCTGATCGTGTATTCACCCATTACCTATGCCCTGATCGTGTATTCACCCATTATCTATGCCCTAACATGTATTCACCCATTACCTATTGTATGCCCGATAGCATATTCACCCATTACCTGTGCTCTGATCGTGTATTCACCCATTACCCATCAATGCCCTGATCGTGTATTCACCCATTACCTATGCCCTGATCGTGTATTCACCCATTACCTATACCCTGATCGTGTATTCACCCATTACCTATACCCTGATCGTGTATTCACCCATTACCTATACCCTGATCGTGTATTCACCCATTACCTCTGCTCTGATCGTGTATTCACCCATTACCTCTGCTCTGATCGTGTATTCACCCATTACCTATGCCCTGATCGTGTATTCACCCATTACCTATGCCCTGATCGTGTATTCACCCATTACCTATGCCCTGATCGTGTATTCACCAATTAGTTACGCTCTGATCGTGTATTCACCCATTACCCATTGTATGCCCTGATCGTGTATTCACCCATTATCTATGCCCTGATCGTGTATTCACCCATTACCTATGCCCTGATCGTGTATTCAGCCATTACCTATGCCCTGATCGTGTATTCACCCATTACCTATGCCCTGATCGTGTATTCACCAATTAGTTACGCTCTGATCGTGTATTCACCCATTACCCATTGTATGCCCTGATCGTGTATTCACCCATTACCTATGCCCTGATCGTGTATTCACCCATTACCTATGCCCTGATCGTGTATTCAGCCATTACCTATGCCCTGATCGTGTATTCACCCATTACCTATGCCCTGATTGCGTATTCACACATTTGAAGGTAGCTGCTTGGTTTTTGGTACCGGTGTTTTTATGTGATCACCATTACCTCATCCTCACAGTATTTTCGGATGACTTCCAGGGCAGAATCGGTCAGCAGGGGAGCCTCCAAGACAACCTTTGTGAACACTCTGCAGGAAAGAATACAAGTCAGAGGAAAAGAAACAATGAATGGCCAAGAAGATCATCATCACCAGCAGCACTCACCCGTCTCTCTGGTCAGGGCGCTCTTGTAGACCAGTTAGGATCCCAATCAGACACTCCTGGTAGCTCTCTTCTCCAGCCCCAGATTGATATTCACAGTATTCTTGGTAAAGCCATGCCAGTGCCAGGTCCAAGCGTCCCCTGGGATCACTCAGAAAGTGGGCTAAGATTTCAGCCTTCAAGGATGGATCCAAAAGAGTCACCAAACGAGCGAGAACCTTCACTCGCATCTGCAGAAACAGCAGGTTCAGGTTTTGTTTTCAGCCAATGAACACTGTGAAATCTTTCCCATAGAGGGACACAAAGACATCAAGAGGCCCCACCTCCTAGGAACTAGCAAATGAAGACCACCAAAACCCTCCATTTATAAATAGCTGGGCTGGATATTATGGGGGCGAAGAAGAACCGGAATATTTCAGAGTAAAACTCACAGGTGTGTCTCAAGGTCAGGATTCTAGAATCCATTTCCTCACAATGGAGGGGACACAGGTGGTGGACTTTTTGCCACCAGGAACAAGGAGAGGAATATCGACCAGCACAAGTCTGTATTACTTTGCTGCCCAAACCAGTCCATCATGCAAGCTGAGGAGATCTAGCAGCATGCTGGGAACACCAAATCGCACACAGAAACTACGGAATCTGACAATTCACAATGCAAGATGGAGCAATCGCTGGGGATTAGGAGATGAATTATATAGGAAACACGCAGCACTGTAGTACCTTATCGGACCACAATAAGTTTAATCCATAAAAACGAACCTTACCCAATGAAATGAACGTAAGAAAATGTGGCCATACCCACCAGGCTGCACAGTGTAACCTCTTCACAGCTACAGAACATGGCTACTACAACACGAGGCTACAGAATCTGGAGAGACTCACTCTGCCGGGAGCGTCCAGTCTGGAGGAGTCTGACAGAAGTCTGTCCAGCTGTCCATACGCAGAGAATATGGGACTGCTGTCTCTTCATACAGAGCTGTGAATCGGTCGTATAAAATCTACAAAATTGTGGTGGAGACAGAAGAAGTAGGGCCTAAAATCTACAAAATTGTAGCGGAGACAGCAGAGGTAGGGCCTAAAATCTGCAAAATTGTGGCGGAGACAGCAGAGGAAGGGCCTAAAATTTACAAAATTGTGGTGGAGACAGCAGAGGTAGGGCCTAAAATCTACAAAATTGTAGTGGAGACAGCAGAGGTAGGGCCTGAAATCTACAAAATTGTGGCAGGGAGAGCAGAGGTAGGGCCTAAAATCTACAAAATTGTGGCGGGGAGAGTAGAGGTAGGGCCTGAAATCTACAAAATTGTTGCGGAGACAGCAGAGGTAGGGCCTGAAATCTACAAAATTGTTGCGGGGACAGCAGAGGTAGGGCCTGAAATCTACAAAATTGTTGCAGAGACAGCAGAGTTAGAGCCTAAAATCTACAAAATTGTTGCGGGGACAGCAGAGGTAGGGCCTGAAATCTACAAAATTGTTGCGGAGACAGCAGAGTTGGAGCCTAAAATCTACAAAATTGTGGCAGAGACAGCAGAAGTAGGGCCTAAAATCTACAAAATTGTGGCGGAGACAGCAGAGGTAGGGCCTGAAATCTACAAAATTGTGGCAGAGACAGCAGAGGTAAGGCCTAAACTCTACAAATTTGTGGCGGAGACAGCAGAAGTAGGGCCTAAAATCTACAAAATTGTGGCGGAGACAGCAGAGGTAGGGCCTAAAATCTACAAAATTGTGGCGGGGGACAGCAGAGGTAGGGCCTAAAATCTACAAAATTGTGGCAGAGACAGCAGAGGTAGGGCCTAAAATCTACATAATTGTGGCGGAGACAGCAGAGGTAGGGCCAAAAATCTACAAAATTGTGGTGGAGACAGCAGAGGTAGGAATGAGGAAGATGACAGCCACATCAGCTTCACCCCCTTCCACTGCCTGACCAGGACAAGCTGTAAATATAGAGAATGAAGGCCACCATGCTACCTGCTTTAATGCCATTACTGTGCAGCAGTCATAGTGGCAGATTGGTTGGGGACAATGAATACACATTGTGCTGCCATCTGAGCTCATTACATAACATGTGTTCTGAGGAGGAGCTGCTGCTCATTGACCATGGTGTGTGCTGGCCACAGGAGCTTTCAGCATCAGAAAAATCGGTGAAAGTTGTCTCCCACATGCTGCCTATCATTACTGAAGAGGAAAGGTCTGCGCTGGGATCTGCTGCAGGGCTATAAAGCAACATCGGCCTCTCTCTCCTCACCACCCAACAATACCGTGACTCGTGACTGGTCCCCCACAGCCAAAGAGTACAGGCGAGTGACCCTGCTGGACATGCACAGTGTCTGGGAAAAGGGTGCCACCTATAGCCCAATGTCTATGTACTCCAATGGGCCAGCAGAAAATAAAAGACTATAAAAGTTGCATACCTGAGCAGCCCCACTGCCACCAATATAGCGTTCTGCCTGCAGGATCCTCCGCACAGCGGACATTTTCAAGTCCTTGATCTGAGTATCTGTCAACGGTTGCAAAACTTCTTTCAGTTTAAAGACTTTCTTGCGGCCCACAGCTCCAGTTGGCCTAAATCAACAAAGAGAGAATTCCAGCAAGATGGGTAGTGAAAGGGCAGAAACCCCCCCACTGAGGGCCTCCAGAAACCACCCCCACTGAGGGCCTCCAGAAACCACCCCCACTGAGGGCCTCCAGAAACCACCCCCACTGAGGGCCTCCAGAAACCACCCCCCCACTGAGGGCCTCCAGAAACCGACCCCCCCCCCCCCCCAGTGATAGCCTGATGGCCTCTATAGTCTACGGATTTCCCCCCCCCGTGTTACACTGATGGTCTCTATGCTCTCAAAACATCTTCTGAGTGCAGTGCCAGGACAAGGTGAAGATGGCAAACTGTGCCCCCAACCCCCTTCCTCCAATTGAGGTGGTGGGGCTAATAGCGGCATGCAGAGCAAAATGTATGTAATGTTTGTGGCATGTGCGAAACAGAACCAATAGTTGTGGTGCACTGCAGCAATCTGAAGCGTTTAAAATCAGAGAACAAATAAGGTGCTAACAGTGGTGAAAAAACAAGTCTGTGTTGGTGGTGTCACTGGAAGGTAAAGGGCTCTCTGTGTTGGTGGTGTCACTGGAAGGTAAAGGGCTCTCTGTGTTGGTGGTGTCACTGGAAGGTAAAGGGCTCTCTGTGTTGGTGGGGTCACTGGAAGGTAAAGGGCTCTCTGTGTTGGTGGGGTCACTGGAAGGTAAAGGGCTCTCTGTGTTGGTGGGGTCACTGGAAGGTAAAGGGCTCTCTGTGTTGGTGGGGTCACTGGAAGGTAAAGGGCTCTCCGTGTTAGTGGGGTCACTGGAAGGTAAAGGGCTCTCCGTGTTAGTGGGGTCACTGGAAGGTAAAGGGCTCTCCGTGTTAGTGGGGTCACTGGAAGGTAAAGGGCTCTCAGTGTTGGTGGTGTCAGTGGAAGGTAAAGGGCTCTCTGTGTTGGTGGTGTCAGTGGAAGGTAAAGGGCTCTCTGTGTTGGTGGTGTCAGTGGAAGGTAAAGGGCTCTCCGTGTTGGTGGGGTCACTGGAAGGTAAAGGGCTCTCCGTGTTGGTGGGGTCACTGGAAGGTAAAGGGCTCTCCGTGTTGGTGGGGTCACTGGAAGGTAAAGGGCTCTCCGTGTTAGTGGGGTCACTGGAAGGTAAAGAGCTCTCCGTGTTGGTGGTGTCACTGGAAGGTAAAGGGCTCTCAGTGTTGGTGGTGTCAGTGGAAGGTAAAGGGCTCTCTGTGTTGGTGGTGTCAGTGGAAGGTAAAGGGCTCTCTGTGTTGGTGGTGTCAGTGGAAGGTAAAGGGCTCTCTGTGTTGGTGGTGTCAGTGGAAGGTAAAGGGCTCTCTGTGTTGGCGGTGTCACTGGAAGGAAAAGGGGTCTGTCAGCCGTGTTGCCAAGAGAAACAAGTAGTACTGTGACGGTGAGGAAAATGAGGAGAAACTGCCGCCGCATCACTAAAGAAAGAAAGGTCGTAGATCGAATCCCACCAAGGTGACAGAGCATTCACTGCAAAGGCCAAGGGTCCTGGAACTGGTGACAAAGCTGTGCAGGTTGTTGGCGAATGTGGAAGCCAGAAGATCCACACCCGGCATTGTCCACCTCTGGGTGAAGAGCCCATTACCCCAATCCAGCCACTGATGACTGAGAAAGTCGGCCTTGTCAATTTTCCATGGCTGGGGTGTGAACAACAGACAGAACTACAACATCTCGCCCTAACAGAGGACCAAGTCCTCTTCCCTCTGAGCAGTGTGACTTCTGGTGCCTCCTTGATATATGTAAGCCATGGCCATTGCATTGTGTGACTGGATTCTTGGCAGGTGTAGACAAAACTGAGGGGTCCTGTATTGAAAGACAAATGAATTGTCAGGATGTTGATGGAAATATGGGCTTCCTCTGACAATCTATCCCCTCCCTGCACTGAGAGGGCATCAGGGATGGCTTAACAGGTCCATAGGTTGGCAGCCGTTGTAAGAAACCTTTCAGGCGCTGGGTTGGAAATTCCCCACACCACAGAAAGTCTGGCCCTGAAGATCAGAAACATGGGGAAAGTCCAAGGACTAAGCCTGTTTGTTCCAATTTGCCAGAAAGTTGACTGCAATGTTCTGGAGTGAAATGGTGTATGGCACTGCCTCAATGGTATATGGTCAGGCCCAAGACCCCCAGACAAGCACAAATTGAGTGCCGACTCTGGAACCAAAAGGCCAGGACAGGATCGTGGAGGGAAAATAAGTTTGTCTCAGTGCAGAAAGATCCTGGACACAGTCATAGCCAACATCAGGCCTTGGCACTCTAGTTCCCAGGCAGGCAGTTATAGATCTGGGCCCATGCAAGTTTGTTCCAGTGACAATTTGCAAAGATTGAGGATCTCACTGAATCGCTGCATTCTCTGCACTGTCCCCTGGACAATAGCTGACAGGGAAGCCTAATTCTTTATCAGCAAATAGTCCATGTAACCCACAACATGTATCCTCCCCCTTAGAACAACGCAAAGCTAAGACTGGGTAAAGCGCCATTTGAGGGCCATGGACAGGCAAAAATACAGTGGTGAGGAGGAAAAACTGAAATGTGTAAGTGCCCTAGATGTCCAGTGAGGTTGCCAAACAGCTGCAAGAAGATCCACTTGTCTTTGCAGGAAAAGGTGAATTTGAGAACATGAAGTGAGGTGGAGTCCCTGCAAATGTCACACTGGACCCAAACCAGAAGGTCAAAAAGGCTAAACAGGTTGGGACGCTTCATCACTAAGAGGCTTGGAGGGTCAAGTCTTTTGACAAAAGCATGTTCCAAATTTAAAAGGTGGATCTGTCGACCTGAAAGGAATATTTCCTAGTCTCAGGATTGGGTGGTCTTCCTGCAGAAGTAGGACCCTTCTTTTTACCCCCCCCCCCCCCCCCGATCTCCCCAAGATTTCATCCAAGGAGAAATCAAAAACACAATCTCCCTCAATGGGTTTCCTGCACAGAGTTCTGCTGATCAGCATCTCAGCAAAGGACGCATACGGAGAGTAGGCTAATCCTTAAGATCTGCTGAGAGAGTCAGAGACAGATTCAGGAGGGCAGACTGACTTTTGTGACCCCTGCCATCTATGGCCTCCAAAAAGTCTGAGGTTCTGCTTCTGAAATCATGGAGGCAGAAACTCCTCCCTAGATAGATAGGAGAAAGTCTGTGTGGCCGAAGGGTGTGTGGAGTGAATCCGCTGAGAAACTTGGGGTGACTCCAGATCTACTAGAAGAACAATCGAGTTCTGTGATAGATAAACCATGACTTCCACTGACACTCGTGAAGTGGCCAAAGAGCCACTAGCAACACAGCTGTAAAAATAATGACTTTGTCCAACAGGGTCCAAAAGGGTGAAAAGAGGAGAACTAGGTCTACAATGAGGGTGAATAGATGGTGGTCTGTGTCTACAATGAATAGATGGTGGTCTGTGTCTACAATGAATAGATGGTGGTTTGTGTCTACAATGAATAGATGGTGGTCTGTGTCTACAATGAATAGATGGTGGTCTGTGTCTACAATGAATAGATGGTGGTTTGTGTCTACAATGAATAGATGGTGGTCTGTGTTTACAATGAATAGATGGTGGTCTGTGTCTACAATGAGGGTGAATAGATGGTGGTCTGTGTCTACAATGAGGGTGAATAGATGGTGGTCTGTGTCTACAATGAGGGTGAATAGATGTCGGTCTGTGTCTACAATGAGGGTGAATAGATGTCGGTCTGTGTCTACAATGAGGGTGAATAGATGTCGGTCTGTGTCTACAATGAGGGTGAATAGATGTCGGTCTGTGTCTACAATGAGGGTGAATAGATGGTGGTCTCTCTACAATGAGGGTGAATAGATGTCGGTCTGTGTCTACAATGAGGGTGAATAGATGTCGGTCTGTGTCTACAATGAATAGATGGTGGTCTCTCTACAATGAGGGTGAATAGATGGTGGTCTCTCTACAATGAGGGTGACTAGATGGTGGTCTGTGTCTACAATGAGGGTGAATAGATGGTGGTCCCTCTACAATGAGGGTGAATAGATGGTGGTCTGTGTCTACAATGAGGGTGAATAGATGGTGGTCTCTCTACAATGAAGGTGAATAGATGGTGGTCTGTGTCTACAATGAGGGTGAATAGATGGTGGTATGTGTCTACAATGAGGGTGAATAGATGGTGGTCTCTCTACAATGAGGGTGAATAGATGGTGGTCTCTCTACAATGAGGGTGAATAGATGGTGGTCTCTCTACAATGAGGGTGAATAGATGGTGGTCGCTCTACAATGAGGGTGAATAGATGGTGGTCTCTCTACAATGAGGGTGAATAGATGGTGGTCTGTGTCTACAATGAGGGTGAATAGATGGTGGTCTCTCTACAATGAGGGTGAATAGATGGTGGTCTGTGTCTACAATGAGGGTGAATAGATGGTGGTCTCTCTACAATGAGGGTGAATAGATGGTGGTCTGTGTCTACAATGAGGGTGAATAGATGGTTTTCTCTTTACCATGAGGGTGAATAGATGGTGGTCTGTGTCTACAATGAATAGATGGTGGTCTGTGTCTACAATGAATAGATGGTGGTCTGTGTCTACAATGAATAGATGGTGGTCTGTGTCTACAATGAGGGTGAATAGATGGTGGTCTCTCTACAATGAAGGTGAATAGATGGTGGTCTGTGTCTACAATGAGGGTGAATAGATGGTTTTCTCTTTACCATGAGGGTGAATAGATGGTGGTCTGTGTCTACAATGAATAGATGGTGGTCTGTGTCTACAATGAATAGATGGTGGTCTGTGTCTACAATGAATAGATGGTGGTCTGTGTCTACAATGAGGGTGAATAGATGGTGGTCTGTGTCTACAATGAAGGTGAATAGATGGTGGTCTGTGTCTACAATGAGGGTGAATAGATGGTGGTCTCGCTACAATGAGGGTGAATAGATGGTGGTCGCTCTACAATGAGGGTGAATAGATGGTGGTCGCTCTACAATGAGGGTGAATAGATGGTGGTCGCTCTACAATGAGGGTGAATAGATGGTGGTCTCTCTACAATGAGGGTGAATAGATGGTGGTCTCTCTACAATGAGGGTGAATAGATGGTGGTCTCTCTACAATGAGGGTGAATAGATGGTGTGTCTACAATGAATAGATGGTGGTCTGTGTCTACAATGAGGGTGAATAGATGGTGGTCTGTGTCTACAATGAAGGTGAATAGATGGTGGTCTGTGTCTACAATGAGGGTGAATAGATGGTGGTCTGTGTCTACAATGAGGGTGAAGAGATGGTGGTCTGTGTCTACAATGAGGGTGAATAGATGGTGGTCTGTGTCTACAATGAAGGTGAATAGGTGGTGGTCTGTGTCTACAATGAGGGTGAATAGATGGTGGTCTGTGTCTACAATGAGGGTGAATAGATGGTGGTCTGTGTCTACAATGAGGGTGAATAGATGGTGGTCTGTGTCTACAATGAGGGTGAATAGATGGTGGTCTCTCTACAATGAGGGTGAATAGATGGTGGTCTCTCTACAATGAGGGTGAATAGATGGTGGTCTCTCTACAATGAGGGTGACTAGATGGTGGTCTGTGTCTACAATGAGGGTGAATAGATGGTGGTCCCTCTACAATGAGGGTGAATAGATGGTGGTCTGTGTCTACAATGAGGGTGAATAGATGGTGGTCTCTCTACAATGAAGGTGAATAGATGGTGGTCTGTGTCTACAATGAGGGTGAATAGATGGTGGTATGTGTCTACAATGAGGGTGAATAGATGGTGGTCTCTCTACAATGAGGGTGAATAGATGGTGGTCTCTCTACAATGAGGGTGAATAGATGGTGGTCTCTCTACAATGAGGGTGAATAGATGGTGGTCGCTCTACAATGAGGGTGAATAGATGGTGGTCTCTCTACAATGAGGGTGAATAGATGGTGGTCTGTGTCTACAATGAGGGTGAATAGATGGTGGTCTCTCTACAATGAGGGTGAATAGATGGTGGTCTGTGTCTACAATGAGGGTGAATAGATGGTGGTCTCTCTACAATGAGGGTGAATAGATGGTGGTCTGTGTCTACAATGAAGGTGAATAGATGGTGGTCTGTGTCTACAATGAGGGTGAATAGATGGTTTTCTCTTTACCATGAGGGTGAATAGATGGTGGTCTGTGTCTACAATGAATAGATGGTGGTCTGTGTCTACAATGAATAGATGGTGGTCTGTGTCTACAATGAATAGATGGTGGTCTGTGTCTACAATGAGGGTGAATAGATGGTGGTCTGTGTCTACAATGAAGGTGAATAGATGGTGGTCTGTGTCTACAATGAGGGTGAATAGATGGTGGTCTCGCTACAATGAGGGTGAATAGATGGTGGTCGCTCTACAATGAGGGTGAATAGATGGTGGTCGCTCTACAATGAGGGTGAATAGATGGTGGTCGCTCTACAATGAGGGTGAATAGATGGTGGTCTCTCTACAATGAGGGTGAATAGATGGTGGTCTCTCTACAATGAGGGTGAATAGATGGTGGTCTCTCTACAATGAGGGTGAATAGATGGTGTGTCTACAATGAATAGATGGTGGTCTGTGTCTACAATGAGGGTGAATAGATGGTGGTCTGTGTCTACAATGAAGGTGAATAGATGGTGGTCTGTGTCTACAATGAGGGTGAATAGATGGTGGTCTGTGTCTACAATGAGGGTGAAGAGATGGTGGTCTGTGTCTACAATGAGGGTGAATAGATGGTGGTCTGTGTCTACAATGAAGGTGAATAGATGGTGGTCTGTGTCTACAATGAGGGTGAATAGATGGTGGTCTGTGTCTACAATGAGGGTGAATAGATGGTGGTCTGTGTCTACAATGAGGGTGAATAGATGGTGGTCTGTGTCTACAATGAGGGTGAATAGATGGTGGTCTCTCTACAATGAGGGTGAATAGATGGTGGTCTCTCTACAATGAGGGTGAATAGATGGTGGTCTCTCTACAATGAGGGTGAATAGATGGTGGTCTCTCTACAATGAGGGTGAATAGATGGTGGTCTCTCTACAATGAGGGTGAATAGATGGTGGTCTCTCTACAATGAGGGTGAATAGATGGTGGTCTCTCTACAATGAGGGTGAATAGATGGTGGTCTCTCTACAATGAGGGTGAATAGATGGTGGTCTCTCTACAATGAGGGTGAATAGATGGTGGTCTGTGTCTACAATGAGGGTGAATAGATGGTGGTCTGTGTCTACAATGAGGGTGAATAGATGGTGGTCTGTGTCTACAATGAGGGTGAATAGATGGTGGTCTGTGTCTACAATGAGGGTGAATAGATGGTGGTCTGTGTCTACAATGAGGGTGAATAGATGGTGGTCTGTGTCTACAATGAGGGTGAATAGATGGTGGTCTGTGTCTACAATGAGGGTGAATAGATGGTGGTCTGTGTCTACAATGAGGGTGAATAGATGGTGGTCTCTCTACAATGAGGGTGAATAGATGGTGGTCTGTGTCTACAATGAGGGTGAATAGATGGTGGTCTCTCTACAATGAGGGTGAATAGATGGTGGTCTCTCTACAATGAGGGTGAATAGATGGTGGTCTCTCTACAATGAGGGTGAATAGATGGTGGTCTGTGTCTACAATGAGGGTGAATAGATGGTGGTCTGTGTCTACAATGAGGGTGAATAGATGGTGGTCTCTCTACAATGAGGGTGAATAGATGGTGGTATCTCTACAATGAGGGTGAATAGATGGTGGTCTGTGTCTACAATGAGGGTGAATAGATGGTGGTCTGTGTCTACAATGAGGGTGAATAGATGGTGGTCTGTGTCTACAATGAGGGTGAATAGATGGTGGTCTCTCTACAATGAGGGTGAATAGATGGTGGTCTCTCTACAATGAGGGTGAATAGATGGTGGTCTCTCTACAATGAGGGTGAATAGATGGTGGTCTCTCTACAATGAGGGTGAATAGATGGTGGTCTGTGTCTACAATGAGGGTGAATAGATGGTGGTCTGTGTCTACAATGAGGGTGAATAGATGGTGGTCTGTGTCTACAATGAGGGTGAATAGATGGTGGTCTGTGTCTACAATGAGGGTGAATAGATGGTGGTCTGTGTCTACAATGAGGGTGAATAGATGGTGGTCTGTGTCTACAATGAGGGTGAATAGATGGTGGTCTGTGTCTACAATGAGGGTGAATAGATGGTGGTCTGTGTCTACAATGAGGGTGAATAGATGGTGGTCTCTCTACAATGAGGGTGAATAGATGGTGGTCTGTGTCTACAATGAGGGTGAATAGATGGTGGTCTCTCTACAATGAGGGTGAATAGATGGTGGTCTCTCTACAATGAGGGTGAATAGATGGTGGTCTCTCTACAATGAGGGTGAATAGATGGTGGTCTGTGTCTACAATGAGGGTGAATAGATGGTGGTCTGTGTCTACAATGAGGGTGAATAGATGGTGGTCTCTCTACAATGAGGGTGAATAGATGGTGGTATCTCTACAATGAGGGTGAATAGATGGTGGTCTGTGTCTACAATGAGGGTGAATAGATGGTGGTCTGTGTCTACAATGAGGGTGAATAGATGGTGGTCTGTGTCTACAATGAGGGTGAATAGATGGTGGTCTGTGTCTACAATGAAGGTGAATAGATGGTGGTCTCTCCACAATGAGGGTGAATAGATGGTGGTCTGTGTCTACAATGAGGGTGAATAGATGGTGGTCTCTCTACAATGAGGGTGAATAGATGGTGGTCTCTCTACAATGAGGGTGAATAGATGGTGGTCTGTGTCTACAATGAGGGTGAATAGATGGTGGTCTCTCTACAATGAGGGTGAATAGATGGTGGTCTCTCTACAATGAGGGTGAATAGATGGTGGTCTGTGTCTACAATGAGGGTGAATAGATGGTGGTCTCTCTACAATGAGGGTGAATAGATGGTGGTCTCTCTACAATGAGGGTGAATAGATGGTGGTCTCTCTACAATGAGGGTGAATAGATGGTGGTCTCTCTACAATGAGGGTGAATAGATGGTGGTCTGTGTCTACAATGAGGGTGAATAGATGGTGGTCTGTGTCTACAATGAGGGTGAATAGATGGTGGTCTGTGTCTACAATGAGGGTGAATAGATGGTGGTCTCTCTACAATGAGGGTGAATAGATGGTGGTCTGTGTCTACAATGAGGGTGAATAGATGGTGGTCTGTGTCTACAATGAGGGTGAATAGATGGTGGTCTGTGTCTACAATGAGGGTGAATAGATGGTGGTCTGTGTCTACAATGAGGGTGAATAGATGGTGGTCTCTCTACAATGAGGGTGAATAGATGGTGGTCTCTCTACAATGAGGGTGAATAGATGGTGGTCTGTGTCTACAATGAGGGTGAATAGATGGTGGTCTCTCTACCATGAGGGTGAATAGATGGTGGTCTCTCTACAATGAGGGTGAATAGATGGTGGTCTGTGTCTACAATGAAGGTGAATAGATGGTGGTCTGTGTCTACAATGAAGGTGAATAGATGGTGGTCTCTCTACAATGAGGGTGAATAGATGGTGGTCTCTCTACAATGAGGGTGAATAGATGGTGGTCTCTCTACAATGAGGGTGAATAGATGGTGGTCTGTGTCTACAATGAGGGTGAATAGATGGTGGTCTGTGTCTACAATGAGGGTGAATAGATGGTGGTCTCTCTACAATGAGGGTGAATAGATGGTGGTCTGTGTCTACAATGAGGGTGAATAGATGGTGGTCTGTGTCTACAATGAGGGTGAATAGATGGTGGTCTCTCTACAATGAGGGTGAATAGATGGTGGTCTGTGTCTACAATGAAGGTGAATAGATGGTGGTATGTGTCTACAATGAGGGTGAATAGATGGCGGTCTCTCTACAATGAGGGTGAATAGATGGTGGTCTGTGTCTACAATGAGGGTGAATAGATGGTGGTCTCTCTACAATGAGGGTGAATAGATGGTGGTCTGTGTCTACAATGAGGGTGAATAGATGGTGGTATGTGTCTACAATGAGGGTGAATAGATGGTGGTCTCTCTACAATGAGGGTGAATAGATGGTGGTCTCTCTACAATGAGGGTGAATAGATGGTGGTCTCTCTACAATGAGGGTGAATAGATGGTGGTCTCTCTACAATGAGGGTGAATAGATGGTGGTCTGTGTCTACAATGAGGGTGAATAGATGGTGGTCTCTCTACAATGAGGGTGAATAGATGGTGGTCTCTCTACAATGAGGGTGAATAGATGGTGGTCTGTGTCTACAATGAGGGTGAATAGATGGTGGTCTCTCTACAATGAGGGTGAATAGATGGTGGTCTCTCTACAATGAGGGTGAATAGATGGTGGTCTGCGTCTACAATGAGGGTGAATAGATGGTGGTCTGTGTCTACAATGAGGGTGAATAGATGGTGGTCTGTGTCTACAATGAAGGTGAATAGATGGTGGTCTCTCTACAATGAGGGTGAATAGATGGTGGTCTCTCTACAATGAGGGTGAATAGATGGTGGTCTGTGTCTACAATGAGGGTGAATAGATGGTGGTCTGTGTCTACAATGAGGGTGAATAGATGGTGGTCTGTGTCTACAATGAAGGTGAATAGATGGTGGTCTCTCTACAATGAGGGTGAATAGATGGTGGTCTCTCTACAATGAGGGTGAATAGATGGTGGTCTCTCTACAATGAGGGTGAATAGATGGTGGTCTGTGTCTACAATGAGGGTGAATAGATGGTGGTCTCTCTACAATGAGGGTGAATAGATGGTGGTCTCTCTACAATGAGGGTGAATAGATGGTGGTCTCTCTACAATGAGGGTGAATAGATGGTGGTCTGTGTCTACAATGAGGGTGAATAGATGGTGGTCTCTCTACAATGAGGGTGAATAGATGGTGGTCTGTGTGCAGAGGGGTGAAGATTTATATTTGAACTTTGTATTTAGCTTTCGTATTAAACCTGAAATGAGAAATGTCATACTTTGCATCTTACCAATCATCAGATGTGGCGGCTGCATTAGAGTTCCCCTCCGTTTTCACCTGGTGATCTGACCAGTAACACACCCCCCACTTTAGCGCACCCCACTCTGCATGAAGGAGCACAGGGGGTACATTTGGACAGCAGCATTGCCAGTTGCAGAGGGGGTGGAGTTAGGGGAGAGTGTTAGATGTACTATGAGATTTTGATACACTAACAAGTTGAACCCAAAACTCCAGCTCACACATTCTAAATCGTTTACCATAACCGTTTTTGCTTCTTTTGGGATAAATATTTTACATAAATGAATAAAAACTGATCAGAGTAAGCACCCCTGTCAGTGGTAAGTAGTTTTTCTTAACCCTGTACTTTTTGAAAAACAACAGACTTCCTGGCAGGATCACCTGAGAAAATACAAGAAAGAAAAGCTTAAAAAAAGAAAAAAAAAGACCATTTGCAGCCACCACATCTAAGAATTGGTAAGCTGCCATATAATACGGCTTTAAGGATTACTGCTGGCAGTCTACAGACACCCCGAGCCACTGGAGACCCCAACATTCCCAATATCTACCGACTTCCCCCTCTATGGGCAGAAGGGGCCCGGCCCCCTCTATGGGCAGAAGGGGCCCGGCCCCCTCTATGGGCAGAAGGGGCCCGGCCCCCTCTATGGGCAGAAGGGGCCCGGCCCCCTCTATGGGCAGAAGGGGCCCGGCCCCCTCTATGGGCAGAAGGGGCCCGGCCCCCTCTATGGGCAGAAGGGGCCCGGCCTCCCTCCATCGTACCTGATCTGCGTGGTTGGCAATATTGGCTCGGGTCTTTTCTTGGCCAACGGGGCTCCATCATCTTCCTCCTTTAGGCCCTTAGACTGAGAGCCCAGCACAGAGATGGCCTGGCCGGTGGTGACAAGTGTGGAGACTCTTCGTTTGATCACCAGTGCTTCTGGCTTCACGCTTTCTTCCTCCACCACTTCTGCCGGTGTCTCCTTAACCCTTTCCACACCTGCAGATGAGATGAAGATGATGATCAGGACATTGCTTGCCCACATTCCTATTGCCGCTCAGCAATCTACTGATAGTTCACCTGGACCAATGCCAGCCGCAGTCATCTGTGAGGCCATAAGACGAGCCAGATGTCTTATCTGAGCGTCTGTCCCAGCAGACTCCACTGGAGTGTAGGTGGACTGGAAGGAGGCCGGCATGGTATCCGGAAGGTAGACCATACTGATGAGGACCTGCCGAGAGAGCAACAAGATTCACACCCTGTGACCAGGAGGAAGCGAAAAGGTGACAGAAGTAGAAGAGCAGAAATAAGATAATAGGAAATGAGGGGGAGAGAAAGAGGAGAGAGGAGAGAGAGGGAAGAGGAAGAGGAGAGAGAGGGAAGAGGAAGAGGAGAGAGAGGGAAGAGGAAGAGGAGAGAGAGGGAAGAGGAAGAGGAGAGAGAGGGAAGAGGAAGAGGAGAGAGAGGGAAGAGGAAGAGGAGAGAGAGGGAAGAGGAAGAGGAGAGAGAGGGAAGAGGAAGAGGAGAGAGAGGGAAGAGGAAGAGGAGAGAGAGGGAGGAGGAAGAGGAGAGAGAGGGGAGGAGGAAGAGGAGAGAGAGAGGGGAGGAGGAAGAGGAGAGAGAGAGGGGAGGAGGAAGAGGAGAGAGAGGGAGGAGGAAGAGGAGAGAGAGGGAGGAGGAAGAGAAATAAGGGAGGGCAGTAATATTGTTCACAGGAAAAAAGGATGGATAGAGTGTGTCAATATCACATTGTTACTAAATATTTCCAGGACCATGGTCCCCATCTACCCCATAACTAGAACGGATCACAGCTTCAGGACCATGGTCCCCATCTACCCCATAACGAGGACAGATCACAGCTTCAGGACCATGGTCCCCATCTACCCCATAACGAGGACAGATCACAGCTTCAGGACCATGGTCCCCATCTACCCCATAACTAGGACAGATCACAGCTCAGGACCATGGACCCTATCTACCCCATAACTAGGACAGATCACAGCTCAGGACCATGTACCCCATAACTAGGACGGGTCACAGCTCAGGACCATGGTCCCCATCTACCCCATAACTAGGACGGATCACAGCTCAGGACCATGGTCCCCATCTACCCCATAACTAGGACAGATCTCAGCTCAGGACCATGGTCCCCATCTACCCCATAACTAGGACAGATCTCAGCTCGGAACCATGGCGAGGAGGGAGAGGGCCTCTGCTCTCGTGCAGATTGCTGAATGAACACTGGGCTCAGGTAAGAGGGAGATGGAGGTCGAAGCTGCATGTGGTAGATTTTTTTACCTTGATTCTAAGAACCCACTAAAAAAGGTAAAAAAAAACTCTTTAGTCTTTAGAACCATTTTAAGAGAGCAGACCTGGTCTGTTGGGAGGAAGCCAGGGATTGTCCGCGGGAAGTCTGAGGGTGTCTGTGTACCAGGTTATTCTGGGCCAGTTTGATGCACTTAGAATCACAGTTTTCCTCTTGTCTATATTCTTCAGCAGACGAAGTAGGATTCGCACTGGAGGGAAGGCGTAAATTAGCCTAAACTGACACCGGGGGATTACACCAACGTATCTGGGGCTAGAGCTAGAGGATCTCAGTTTTTGGCAACAGAGGCAGTTCATTCTGGAGGCTAAGATGTTAACATCCGGAACCCCCCATTTTTGGCATATCAGATAGGACACATCTACCATTGAGCCAGGAGGTAGCAGCTTAGATAATCTGTTCTGCAGTTGTCCACGCCTGGAATTTGGACCGGAGAGAATGCTATATGACAAATTTCTGTCCAAGAGATGATCTGGCCTGGTTCCTTCAAGGCACTTTGACTCCTTGTGCCCCCACACCTTAATGGTTTATGTAGACAGCTGCCATGGCATTGTTTGACAGCATCTAAATAGCCTACCCTTCAAAAGAGGGATCTAATACTGCAGGGCCTGACTGCTCTGAGCTCCAAAATGTTGATGGCAACCTTCGCTTCACTCAAAGACCACATTCCTCCCCAGCCTGAGGGACAGGGAGTTCCTTGCTTGGCTGGACAGAAGCATTGGCAAATCCAGAGAAGGAGCCTTCTTGTTCCAGGATGTAAAGATATTTTGTTGGAGAGTTCTTGAATAAAATTGAGTGACTCGTATTGCTTTGAAAAAGGCTACCATTAGGCCCAGAACCTTCTTAAAGATTCTCCATCTTGGATGCCTTTTGTTTGGGATGTGTCCACCACCAGACCCAAGTATTCCTGGTGAAGGGAGGGCTGGAGAGCAGATTTGTTGAAACGGAATACCCAGCCAAAAGCCTCAAGTATCTGAATTGTCTTGTGGATGTTTTCTGAGAGCTGCAAGGGAGAGGAGTCCTTCAGAAGAAGGTAGCTTGTGACTTGGATGCCCCAAGTTTTGAGCAGGACAAGCAGAGGTGCAAAAAAATGTAAATAGAGCAGAGAATAGACCAAAGGGCAGTGCCACAAACTAGAAGTGGTTTTCTGCCAATACAAAGTGCAGAAAGTGCTGATGATGTGCGTAAATGGGAACGTGTAGACAGGTATCTTTTGAATGTCCATAGATTCCATGTATTCCCTTGTCTCAGAGAGGCAATTACTGCGAAATTTTGGAATGTGAAGGAAATTGTTGAGGGGTTTTAAATTCCTAATAGCGATGAATACTCCTGTCAGGGTTTTGTACCATGAACAGGTTTGAGTAGAAACCTCTTAACCTGTTTTGTGGCAGTGCTGGCACAACTCCCTGGAACAAGAGGTGGTTCAGGGCATTTTGTAAATTTAACTGTCCTTGGGCAATTTTCAGTAGTAGTTTTGGCCTCTAGTCTGTACCCTTTTGAAATCAACTGAACCCACAGGTCTGGGACATCTGTGACCCAAAGAGAAGCAAATGTCCCACTACTCTTAGGAGTGAGGAGGACCCTTCATTGTGAAGAGTACTTGGGGGAGGCTTGGTGGGCCAAGTCTTGGGCCAAAAGGAAGGAATGAACTTGGGTTTCAAAGATGGAGCCTGGTTAGAGCGGACAGGTTCTTTGCATTTGAGGAGCAAGGGGCTCCTGAAGAAGGGGGTTTTGGGACCTTACGCTGTGGAAATGAAACCTTCTCACCGGTGACCTCTTCTGTTAATCAGTCAAGTGCCTCACTGAACAGACGTCTTCCTCGGAAAGACTTATGTGCGAGACCCTTTATGCAGGCAGCTTTAGCTGTCCAACCTTTTAGCCATATACTGTACATGTGAATGGAGAGGATTGCTATTCTGGGCATTTGTTGCATGAAATGTTCTAGGGCAGCCTCTCTCAACCAGGGTTCAGTAAAACCCCTAATGTTTCCTCCAAAGGCTTCCAGGGGTTCCTTGAGCAATGAGAAATTTCTGCTACTCTGAGAAGTTAATACTCTTCGGTTATCTGTAAGTGGAGGATTATTCCCACTGAAATATAGGCAGCATTCTTCTCTTTGACCATCACACTAATGTGCAGCAAAATATAGATGCAGCAATTTTTAGCATGGGTTCCCCGAGACCAGAACAATATATTTCAAGGGTTCCTCCATATTAAAAAGATTGAGAAAGGCTGTTCTAGGGCATCTACACAGAAAGGTAGAGCAGAAGGCATATGTTGTAATTGCAGTGTGACAGCACAATCCTGAAAGACAGCGTCATGTATGGAATGGTCCTCATTGCCCTAGACCAGTAAGCTGCAGTTTGACATACTGAAATTGCAGCAAGCACAAGTTGCAGGGCTGGGCCTGCAAGATTACAGAAGAACTATAGCCAAAGCTATGACCTGCACTCCTGTGACCAGTTCTCAGCCGACAGCGGGCTAAAGTCTGCTGATGTCACTCAGCCAGTCCAGGCTAGGGAAAGTTCCTGACCAATCAGATACCTGGACTGGCATCTGGCTCAACCGCTCAGCTCTCTTGACTCAGCAGAGGATCAATTTGCGATTTGAGGACAGGCAGATGTCTTACAGCACATGTCAAACACTAGGCCCATGGGCCGAATCCGGCCTTGTCATGTGGCCCTCACAACCAGTTTTGCAGCCAACATGGGATGTGTATTTCCACAACAGCTGGAGAGCCGTAGTTTGAAGATCCCTGCTGTAATTAATGCACCCCTGAACCCTGCACTGTGCGAAGCACACCACTAAACCCTGCACTCTGTGCGAAGCACACCACTAAACCCTGCACTCTGTGCGAAGCACACCACTAAACCCTGCACTCTGTGCGAAGCACACCACTAAACCCTGCACTCTGTGCGAAGCACACCACTAAACCCTGCACTCTGTGCAAAGCACACCACTAAACCCTGCACTCTGTGCAAAGCACACCACTAAACCCTGCACTCTGTGCAAAGCACACCACTAAACCCTGCACTCTGTGCGAAGCACACCACTAAACCCTGCACTCTGTGCGAAGCACACCACTAAACCCTGCACTCTGTGCGAAGCACACCACTAAACCCTGCACTCTGTGCAAAGCACACCACTAAACCCTGCACCTCTGAACTCTGCATGCAACACACTCCTGAACGCTGCCCTTTGTGCAGAGCACACCACTAAACCCTGCACCTCAGATACAGATACAACTGGCCCTTTGAGGGCAACCATACTGCTGATGTAGGGAAAGAAAGAGAGAAAGAAAGAAAGCACGCCGTGCTCCACACTTTCTGGGCGGTCAGGGAAGATAAGACCTACTCTAACTTCTACTTGGATTTTCAGGAATATTCCACAGCGACATCATGACATTTTTCATTGGTGTGCTATAGAGAACAGTAAGGGGGGAGTGGGAGGGATTACCCACCTCTAGGGCTATCAGGTAGGTTGGGACAATCTTTCAGCTATGGGTTGTCATGGAGAATTCCTTGGGACTTACAGACAAGACAGAAGAAGCCATGACTAATTCCCACACAATGCCTCTCCTGTCCCTCAGGGGGAGCTATCACTATTGCTGGTAGTGTTCCACATTGGGGGCCCCCCCCCAGGGGAGAATGACACTTACCAGATTGGCCACCCCCCCCCCCCAGAGAAGAATGACACTTACCAGATTGGCCACACCCCCCCCCCCCAGAGAAGAATGACACTTACCAGATTGGCCACACCCCCCCCCCCCCCCAAGAGAAGAATGACACTTACCAGATTGGCCACACTCCCCCCCCCAAGAGAAGAATGACACTTACCAGATTGGCCACACTCTCCCCCCCCCAGAGAAGAATGACACTTACCAGATTGGCCACCCTCTCCCCCCCCCCCCAAGAGAAGAATGACACTTACCAGATTGGCCACACTCCCCCCCCCCAGAGAAGAATGACACTTACCAGATTGGCCACACTCCCCCCCCCAGAGAAGAATGACACTTACCAGATTGGCCACACTCCCCCCCCCCAGAGAAGAATGACACTTACCAGATTGGCCACACTCCCCCCCCCCCCAGAGAAGAATGACACTTACCAGATTGGCCACACTCCCCCCCCCCAAGAGAAGAATGACACTTACCAGATTGGCCACACTCCCCCCCCCAAGAGAAGAATGACACTTACCAGATTGGCCACCCTCCCCCCCCCCCCAAGAGAAGAATGACACTTACCAGATTGGCCACACTCCCCCCCCCCCCAGAGAAGAATGACACTTACCAGATTGGCCACACTCCCCCCCCCAAGAGAAGAATGACACTTACCAGATTGGCCACACTCCCCCCCCCAAGAGAAGAATGACACTTACCAGATTGGCCACCCTCCCCCCCCCCCCCAAGAGAAGAATGACACTTACCAGATTGGCCACACTCCCCCCCCCAGAGAAGAATGACACTTACCAGATTGGCCACCCTCCCCCCCCCCCCAAGAGAAGAATGACACTTACCAGATTGGCCACACTCTCCGGAGTCAGCAGCGGGTTCAGGAAGTCGGCTGTGACGTCTGTAGCAGAGAGAGTGCTGGGTGCCGGCAATGGAGGATGTGGTAATGTGTCCTTCTCATCGTCATCATCCGCCAACGGGGCGTCTGCAAGAACACAGAGTCATGGGAAATGCTGAGGCTGCTGAAAATGCTACGTCCTCTGGCTTCAGTGCTACAACTCAGAACTGAAAATGCTAAGTCCTCTGGCTTCAATCCTACAACTCAGACCTGAAAATGCTAAGTCCTCTGGCTTCAATCCTACAACTCAGACCTGAAAATGCTAAGTCCTCTGGCTTCAATCCTACAACTCAGACCTGAAAATGCTACGTCCTCTGGCTTCAATCCTACAACTCAGACCTGAAAATGCTACGTCCTCTGGCTTCAATCCTACAACTCAGGCCTGAAAATGCTACGTCCTCTGGCTTCAATCCTACAACTCAGACCTGAAAATGCTACGTCCTCTGGCTTCAATCCTACAACTCAGACCTGAAAATGCTACGTCCTCTGGCTTCAATCCTACAACTCAGGCCTGAAAATGCTACGTCCTCTGGCTTCAGTGCTACAACTCAGACCTGAAAATTCTACGTCCTCTGGCTTCAATCCTACAACTCAGACCTGAAAATGCTACGTCCTCTGGCTTCAATCCTACAACTCAGACCTGAAAATGCTACGTCCTCTGGCTTCAGTGCTGCGACTCGGACCTAGAACACCTAAAATGTATAGTAATTCCTTTGACTCAACGTTCCGAAGCATAACAGCCAGGGAGATAGCATTTTCACAAGGAGAGTCAGGATGACAGCCGACAGATTTCTCTCCACATAACTGATATAAAGATTTTGGAGGTTAATTTTGCTGTCTGTGGTGAGTATTTCCTTTACTTCCTGCCCCAGTGACTGAAGACAGTGGAGGGTACAGAGGGGAGATCCGTCTACGGGGAGGGGGAAGGGTGGGAGACACAACGGACATGTAGTGTGAAGTGCGGGGAGGTTCTAGGCGTTGATAATGGACATGTAGTGTGAAGTGCGGGGAGGTTCTAGGCTTTAATAATGGACATGTAGTGTGAAGAGCAGGGAGGTTCTAGGCTTTAATAATGGACATGTAGTGTGAAGAGCAGGGAGGTTCTAGGCTTTAATAATGGACATGCAGTGTGAAGTGCGGGGAGGTTCTAGGCTTTAATAATGGACATGTAGTGTGAAGAGCAGGGAGGTTCTAGGCGTTGATAATGGACATGTAGTGTGAAGTGCGGGGAGGTTCTAGGCTTTAATAATGGACATGTAGTGTGAAGAGCAGGGAGGTTCTAGGCTTTAATAATGGACATGTAGTGTGAAGAGCAGGGAGGTTCTAGGCTTTAATAATGGACATGCAGTGTGAAGTGCGGGGAGGTTCTAGGCTTTAATAATGGACATGTAGTGTGAAGAGCAGGGAGGTTCTAGGCTTTAATAATGGACATGCAGTGTGAAGTGCGGGGAGGTTCTAGGCTTTAATAATGGACATGCAGTGTGAAGTGCGGGGAGGTTCTAGGCTTTAATAATGGACATGTAGTGTGAAGAGCAGGGAGGTTCTAGGCTTTAATAATGGACATGTAGTGTGAAGTGCGGGGAGGTTCTAGGCGTTGATAATGGACATGCAGTGTGAAGTGCGGGGAGGTTCTAGGCTTTGATAATGGACATGTAGTGTGAAGTGCGGGGAGGTTCTAGGCTTTAATAATGGACATGCAGTGTGAAGAGCAGGGAGGTTCTAAGCTTTAATAATGGACATGCAGTGTGAAGTGCGGGGAGGTTCTAGGCTTTAATAATGGACATGTAGTGTGAAGAGCAGGGAGGTTCTAGGCTTTAATAATGGACATGCAGTGTGAAGAGCAGGGAGGTTCTAGGCTTTAATAATGGACATGCAGTGTGAAGTGCGGGGAGGTTCTAGGCTTTAATAATGGACATGTAGTGTGAAGAGCAGGGAGGTTCTAGGCTTTAATAATGGACATGCAGTGTGAAGAGCAGGGAGGTTCTAGGCTTTAATAATGGACATGCAGTGTGAAGAGCAGGGAGGTTCTAGGCTTTAATAATGGACATGCAGTGTGAAGAGCAGGGAGGTTCTAAGCTTTGATAATGGACATGCAGTGTGAAGTGCGGGGAGGTTCTAGGCTTTAATAATGGACATGCAGTGTGAAGCGCGGGGAGGTTCTAAGCTTTAATAATGGACATGCAGTGTGAAGTGCGGGGAGGTTCTAGGCGTTGATAATGGACATGTAGTGTGAAGTGCGGGGAGGTTCTAGGCTTTGATAATGGACATGTAGAATGAAGTGCGGGGAGGTTCTAGGCTTTGATAATGGACATGTAGTGTGAAGTGCGGGGAGGTTCTAGGCGTTGATAATGGACATGTAGTGTGAAGTGCGGGGAGGTTCTAGGCTTTGATAATGGACATGTAGTGTGAAGTGCGGGGAGGTTCTAGGCGTTGATAATGGACATGTAGTGTGAAGTGCGGGGAGGTTCTAGGCTTTGATAATGGACATGTAGTGTGAAGTGCGGGGAGGTTCTAGGCGTTGATAATGGACATGTAGTGTGAAGTGCGGGGAGGTTCTAGGATTTAATAATGGACATGTAGTGTGAAGTGCGGGGAGGTTCTAGGCGTTGATAATGGACATGTAGTGTGAAGCGCGGGGAGGTTCTAGGCTTTGATAATGGACATAAGTGCGGGGAGGTTCTAGGCTTTGATAATGGACATAAGTGCGGGGAGGTTCTAGGCTTTGATAATGGACATGTAGTGTGAAGTGCGGGGAGGTTCTAGGCTTTGATAATGGACATGTAGTGTGAAGTGCGGGGAGGTTCTAGGCGTTGATAATGGACATGTAGTGTGAAGTGCGGGGAGGTTCTAGGCGTTGATAATGGACATGTAGTGTGAAGTGCGGGGAGGTTCTAGGCGTTGATAATGGACATGTAGTGTGAAGCGCGGGGAGGTTCTAGGCTTTGATAATGGACATAAGTGCGGGGAGGTTCTAGGCTTTGATAATGGACATAAGTGCGGGGAGGTTCTAGGCTTTGATAATGGACATGTAGTGTGAAGTGCGGGGAGGTTCTAGGCTTTGATAATGGACATGTAGTGTGAAGTGCGGGGAGGTTCTAGGCTTTGATAATGGACATGTAGTGTGAAGTGTGGGGAGGTTCTAGGCTTTGATAATGGACATAAGTGCGGGGAGGTTCTAGGCTTTGATAATGGACATGTAGTGTGAAGTGCGGGGAGGTTCTAGGCGTTGATAATGGACATGTAGTGTGAAGTGCGGGGAGGTTCTAGGCTTTGATAATGGACATGTAGTGTGAAGTGCGGGGAGGTTCTAGGCTTTGATAATGGACATGTAGTGTGAAGTGCGGGGAGGTTCTAGGCTTTGATAATGGACATGTAGTGTGAAGTGCGGGGAGGTTCTAGGCTTTGATAATGGACATGTAGTGTGAAGTGCGGGGAGGTTCTAGGCTTTGATAATGGACATAAGTGCGGGGAGGTTCTAGGCTTTGATAATGGACATGTAGTGTGAAGTGCGGGGAGGTTCTAGGCGTTGATAATGGACATGTAGTGTGAAGTGCGGGGAGGTTCTAGGCTTTGATAATGGACATGTAGTGTGAAGTGCGGGGAGGTTCTAGGCTTTGATAATGGACATGTAGTGTGAAGTGCGGGGAGGTTCTAGGCTTTGATAATGGACATGTAGTGTGAAGTGCGGGGAGGTTCTAGGCTTTCATGGCCCCCGTGTGTTTTTGTCCCCTAGAAGCGAGTCTCACCGGTTCGGCTTTTCTTCTGGCTCCCCTCACCAGCTTCTCGGGTTCTCTTACGGCTGAGGTCGCGGGGAGGAGGTAAGTGACGGGTGATCTCTGCTTGGTTTGTTCCCAGGTCTAGAAGAAGGGTACTAATGGGTCCCTGATAATCACAAGAGGACGGATGGCGCAGAACGCTCAGCAGCTGCAGCTTGAGGTTCTTCCGGACACTACTGACCTGAGACTTGGCCAGAGTTGGAGGCAGGTTTGCTACAATGAAAGAAGAGATGAGTCTAGATTACAGAGGGAAGAGAAGAGAGGATGGAGATGAGTCTAGATTACAGAGAGAGGGAAGAGAAGAGAGGATGGAGATGAGTCTAGATTACAGAGAGGGAAGAGAAGAGAGGATGAAGATGAGTCTAGATTACAGAGAGGGAAGAGAAGAGAGGATGGAGATGAGTCTAGATTACAGAGGGAAGAGAAGAGAGGATGAAGATGAGTCTAGATTACAGAGAGGGAAGAGAAGAGAGGATGGAGATGAGTCTAGATTACAGAGAGGGAAGAGAAGAGAGGATGGAGATGAGTCTAGATTACAGAGGGAAGAGAGGAGAGGATGGAGATGAGTCTAGATTACAGAGGGAAGAGAGGAGAGGATGGAGATGAGTCTAGATTACAGAGAGGGAAGAGAGGAGAGGATGGAGATGAGTCTAGATTACAGAGAGGGAAGAGAAGAGAGGATGGAGATGAGTCTAGATTACACAGAGGGAAGAGAAGAGAGGATGGAGATGAGTCTAGATTACAGAGAGGGAAGAGAGGAGAGGATGGAGATGAGTCTAGATTACAGAGGGAAGAGAAGAGAGGATGGAGATGAGTCTAGATTACAGAGGGAAGAGAGGAGAGGATGGAGATGAGTCTAGATTACAGAGAGGGAAGAGAGGAGAGGATGGAGATGAGTCTAGATTACACAGAGGGAAGAGAAGAGAGGATGGAGATGAGTCTAGATTACAGAGGGAAGAGAAGAGAAGATGAAGATGAGTCTAGATTACAGAGGGAAGAGAGGAGAGGATGGAGATGAGTCTAGATTACAGAGGGAAGAGAGGAGAGGATGGAGATGAGTCTAGATTACAGAGGGAAGAGAGGAGAGGATGGAGATGAGTCTAGATTACAGAGAGGGAAGAGAGGAGAGGATGGAGATGAGTCTAGATTACAGAGAGGGAAGAGAAGAGAGGATGGAGATGAGTCTAGATTACACAGAGGGAAGAGAAGAGCAGATGGAGATGAGTCTAGATTACAGAGAGGGAAGAGAAGAGCGGATGGAGATGAGTCTAGATTACAGAGAGAGGGAAGAGAAGAGCGGATGGAGATGAGTCTAGATTACAGAGGGAAGAGAAGAGAGGATGGAGATGAGTCTAGATTACAGAGGGAAGAGAAGAGAGGATGGAGATGAGTCTAGATTACAGAGAGAGGGAAGAGAAGAGAGGATGGAGATGAGTCTAGATTACAGAGAGGGAAGAGAGGAGAGGATGGAGATGAGTCTAGATTACAGAGAGGGAAGAGAAGAGAGGATGGAGATGAGTCTAGATTACAGAGAGGGAAGAGAAGAGAGGATGGAGATGAGTCTAGATTACAGAGAGGGAAGAGAAGAGCGGATGGAGGTGAGTCTAGATTACAGAGAGGGAAGAGAAGAGCGGATGGAGATGAGTCTAGATTACAGAGGGAAGAGAAGAGAGGATGGAGATGAGTCTAGATTACAGAGGGAAGAGAAGAGAGGATGGAGATGAGTCTAGATTACAGAGGGAAGAGAGGAGAGGATGGAGATGAGTCTAGATTACAGAGGGAAGAGAAGAGAGGATGGAGATGAGTCTAGATTACAGAGAGGGAAGAGAAGAGCGGATGGAGATGAGTCTAGATTACAGAGAGGGAAGAGAAGAGCGGATGGAGATGAGTCTAGATTACAGAGAGAGGGAAGAGAAGAGCGGATGGAGATGAGTCTAGATTACAGAGAGGGAAGAGAAGAGCGGATGGAGATGAGTCTAGATTACAGAGAGGGAAGAGAAGAGCGGATGGAGATGAGTCTAGATTACAGAGAGGGAAGAGAAGAGAGGATGGAGATGAGTCTAGATTACAGAGGGAAGAGAGGAGAGGATGGAGATGAGTCTAGATTACACAGAGGGAAGAGAAGAGCAGATGGAGATGAGTCTAGATTACAGAGAGGGAAGAGAAGAGCGGATGGAGATTAGTCTAGATTACAGAGAGGGAAGAGAAGAGAGGATGGAGATGAGTCTAGATTACAGAGGGAAGAGAGGAGAGGATGGAGATGAGTCTAGATTACAGAGGGAAGAGAAGAGAGGATGGAGATGAGTCTAGATTACAGAGGGAAGAGAAGAGAGGATGAAGATGAGTCTAGATTACAGAGAGGGAAGAGAAGAGCGGATGGAGATGAGTCTAGATTACAGAGAGGGAAGAGAAGAGAGGATGGAGATGAGTCTAGATTACAGAGAGAGGGAAGAGAAGAGCGGATGGAGATGAGTCTAGATTACAGAGGGAAGAGAGGAGAGGATGGAGATGAGTCTAGATTACAGAGGGAAGAGAAGAGAGGATGGAGATGAGTCTAGATTACAGAGAGGGAAGAGAAGAGAGGATGGAGATGAGTCTAGATTACAGAGGGAAGAGAGGAGAGGATGGAGATGAGTCTAGATTACAGAGGGAAGAGAGGAGAGGATGGAGATGAGTCTAGATTACACAGAGGGAAGAGAAGAGAGGATGGAGATGAGTCTAGATTACAGAGAGGGAAGAGAAGAGCAGGATGAAGATGAGTCTAGATTACAGAGGGAAGAGAGGAGAGGATGGAGATGAGTCTAGATTACAGAGAGGGAAGAGAAGAGAGGATGGAGATGAGTCTAGATTACAGAGAGGGAAGAGAGGAGAGGATGGAGATGAGTCTAGATTACAGAGAGGGAAGAGAAGAGCGGATGGAGATGAGTCTAGATTACAGAGAGGGAAGAGAAGAGAGGATGGAGATGAGTCTAGATTACAGAGAGGGAAGAGAGGAGAGGATGGAGATGAGTCTAGATTACAGAGGGAAGAGAGGAGAGGATGGAGATGAGTCTAGATTACAGAGGGAAGAGAAGAGAGGATGGAGATGAGTCTAGATTACAGAGAGGGAAGAGAGGAGAGGATGGAGATGAGTCTAGATTACAGAGAGGGAAGAGAAGAGCGGATGGAGATGAGTCTAGATTACAGAGAGGGAAGAGAAGAGCAGATGGAGATGAGTCTAGATTACAGAGAGGGAAGAGAAGAGCGGATGGAGATGAGTCTAGATTACAGAGGGAAGAGAGGAGAGGATGGAGATGAGTCTAGATTACAGAGAGGGAAGAGAAGAGAGGATGGAGATGAGTCTAGATTACAGAGAGGGAAGAGAAGAGCGGATGGAGATGAGTCTAGATTACAGAGGGAAGAGAGGAGAGGATGGAGATGAGTCTAGATTACAGAGGGAAGAGAGGAGAGGATGGAGATGAGTCTAGATTACACAGAGGGAAGAGAAGAGCAGATGGAGATGAGTCTAGATTACAGAGGGAAGAGAAGAGAGGATGGAGATGAGTCTAGAATACAGAGAGAGGGAAGAGAAGAGAGGATGGAGATGAGTCTAGATTACACAGAGGGAAGAGAAGAGCGGATGGAGATGAGTCTAGAATACAGAGAGAGGGAAGAGAAGAGAGGATGGAGATGAGTCTAGATTACAGAGAGAGGGAAGAGAAGAGCGGATGGAGATGAGTCTAGATTACAGAGAGAGGGAAGAGAAGAGCGGATGGAGATGAGTCTAGATTACAGACAAGGAAGAGAAGAGAGGATGGAGATGAGTCTAGATTACAGAGAGAGGGAAGAGAAGAGCGGATGGAGATGAGTCTAGATTACAGAGAGGGAAGAGAAGAGAGGATGGAGATGAGTCTAGATTACAGAGAGGGAAGAGAAGAGAGGATGGAGATGAGTCTAGATTACAGAGAGAGGGAAGAGAAGAGAGGATGGAGATGAGTCTAGATTACAGAGAGAGGGAAGAGAAGAGAGGATGGAGATGAGTCTAGATTACAGAGAGGGAAGAGAAGAGCGGATGGAGATGAGTCTAGATTACAGAGAGAGGGAAGAGAAGAGCGGATGGAGATGAGTCTAGATTACAGAGGGAAGAGAAGAGAGGATGGAGATGAGTCTAGATTACAGAGAGGGAAGAGAAGAGAGGATGGAGATGAGTCTACATTACAGAGAGAGGGAAGAGAAGAGAGGATGGAGATGAGTCTAGATTACAGAGAGGGAAGAGAAGAGCGGATGGAGATGAGTCTAGATTACAGAGAGGGAAGAGAAGAGAGGATAGAGATGAGTCTAGATTACAGAGAGGGAAGAGAAGAGAGGATGGAGATGAGTCTAGATTACAGAGAGAGGAAGAGAAGAGAGGATGGAGATGAGTCTAGATTACAGAGGGAAGAGAAGAGAGGATGGAGATGAGTCTAGATTACAGAGAGAGGGAAGAGAAGAGAGGATGGAGATGAGTCTAGATTACAGAGAGAGGGAAGAGAAGAGAGGATGGAGATGAGTCTAGATTACAGAGAGGGAAGAGAAGAGAGGATGGAGAGGAGTCTAGATTAGAGAGGGAAGAGAAGAGAGGATGGAGATGAGTCTAGATTACAGAGAGGGAAGAGAAGAGAGGATGGAGATGAGTCTAGATTACAGAGGGAAGAGAAGAGAGGATGGAGATGAGTCTAGATTACAGAGGGAAGAGAAGAGAGGATGGAGATGAGTCTAGATTACAGAGAGGGAAGAGAAGAGAGGATGGAGATGAGTCTAGATTACAGAGGGAAGAGAAGAGAGGATGGAGATGAGTCTAGATTACAGAGAGGGAAGAGAAGAGCGGATGGAGATGAGTCTAGATTACAGAGAGGGAAGAGAAGAGCGGATGGAGATGAGTCTAGATTACAGAGAGAGGGAAGAGAAGAGAGGATGGAGATGAGTCTAGATTACAGAGAGAGGGAAGAGAAGAGCGGATGGAGATGAGTCTAGATTACAGAGAGAGGGAAGAGAAGAGAGGATGGAGATGAGTCTAGATTACACAGAGGGAAGAGAAGAGAGGATGGAGATGAGTCTAGATTACAGAGGGAAGAGAAGAGAGGATGGAGATGAGTCTAGATTACAGAGGGAAGAGAAGAGAGGATGGAGATGAGTCTAGATTACAGAGAGGGAAGAGAAGAGAGGATGGAGATGAGTCTAGATTACACAGAGGGAAGAGAAGAGCGGATGGAGATGAGTCTAGATTACAGAGAGAGGGAAGAGAAGAGCGGATGGAGATGAGTCTAGATTACAGAGAGAGGGAAGAGAAGAGAGGATGGAGATGAGTCTAGATTACAGAGAGAGGGAAGAGAAGAGAGGATGGAGATGAGTCTAGATTACAGAGAGGGAAGAGAAGAGAGGATGGAGATGAGTCTAGATTACAGAGAGAGGGAAGAGAAGAGCGGATGGAGATGAGTCTAGATTACAGAGAGAGGGAAGAGAAGAGCGGATGGAGATGAGTCTAGATTACAGAGAGGGAAGAGAAGAGCGGATGGAGATGAGTCTAGATTACAGAGAGGGAAGAGAAGAGCGGATGGAGATGAGTCTAGATTACAGAGAGGGAAGAGGAGGATGGAGATGAGTCTAGATTACAGAGAGGGAAGAGAAGAGCGGATGGAGATGAGTCTAGATTACAGAGAGAGGGAAGAGAAGAGCGGATGGAGATGAGTCTAGATTACAGAGAGAGGGAAGAGAAGAGCGGATGGAGATGAGTCTAGATTACAGAGAGGGAAGAGAAGAGCGGATGGAGATGAGTCTAGATTACACAGAGGGAAGAGAAGAGAGGATGGAGATGAGTCTAGATTAGAGAGGGAAGAGAAGAGAGGATGGAGATGAGTCTAGATTACAGACAAGGAAGAGAAGAGAGGATGGAGATGAGTCTAGATTACAGAGAGGGAAGAGAAGAGCGGATGGAGATGAGTCTAGATTACAGAGAGAGGGAAGAGAAGAGAGGATGGAGATGAGTCTAGATTACAGAGAGAGGGAAGAGAAGAGAGGATGGAGATGAGTCTAGATTACAGAGAGAGGGAAGAGAAGAGAGGATGGAGATGAGTCTAGATTACAGAGAGAGGGAAGAGAAGAGAGGATGGAGATGAGTCTAGATTACAGACAAGGAAGAGAAGAGAGGATGGAGATGAGTCTAGATTACAGAGAGAGGGAAGAGAAGAGCGGATGGAGATGAGTCTAGATTACAGAGAGGGAAGAGAAGAGCGGATGGAGATGAGTCTAGATTACAGACAAGGAAGAGAAGAGAGGATGGAGATGAGTCTAGATTACAGGAGAGGGAAGAGAGGAGAGGATGGAGATGAGTCTAGATTACAGAGAGAGGGAAGAGAAGAGAGGATGGAGATGAGTCTAGATTACAGAGAGGGAAGAGAAGAGAGGATGGAGATGAGTCTAGATTACAGAGAGGGAAGAGAAGAGAGGATGGAGATGAGTCTAGATTACAGAGAGGAAGAGAAGAGAGGATGGAGATGAGTTTAGATTACAGAGAGAGGGAAGAGAAGAGCGGATGGAGATGAGTCTAGATTACAGAGAGGGAAGAGAAGAGAGGATGGAGATGAGTCTAGATTAAGAGAGGGAAGAGAAGGAGAGGATGGAGATGAGTCTAGATTACAGAGAGAGGGAAGAGAAGAGAGGATGGAGATGAGTCTAGATTACAGAGAGAGGGAAGAGAAGAGCGGATGGAGATGAGTCTAGATTACAGAGAGGGAAGAGAAGAGCGGATGGAGATGAGTCTAGATTACAGAGAGGGAAGAGAAGAGAGGATGGAGATGAGTCTAGATTACAGAGAGAGGGAAGAGAAGAGCGGATGGAGATGAGTCTAGATTACAGAGAGGGAAGAGAAGAGAGGATGGAGATGAGTCTAGATTACAGAGAGGGAAGAGAAGAGCGGATGGAGATGAGTCTAGATTACAGAGAGGGAAGAGAAGAGCGGATGGAGATGAGTCTAGATTACAGAGAGGGAAGAGAAGAGAGGATGGAGATGAGTCTAGATTACAGACAAGGAAGAGAAGAGAGGATGGAGATGAGTCTAGATTACAGAGAGGGAAGAGAAGAGAGGATGGAGATGAGTTTAGATTACAGAGAGAGGGAAGAGAAGAGAGGATGGAGATGAGTCTAGATTACAGAGAGGGAAGAGAAGAGAGGATGGAGATGAGTCTAGATTACAGAGAGAGGGAAGAGAAGAGAGGATGGAGATGAGTCTAGATTACAGAGAGGGAAGAGAAGAGAGGATGGAGATGAGTCTAGATTACAGAGGGAAGAGAAGAGCGGATGGAGATGAGTCTAGATTACAGACAAGGGAAGAGAAGAGAGGATGGAGATGAGTCTAGATTACAGACAAGGAAGAGAAGAGAGGATGGAGATGAGTCTAGATTACAGAGAGGGAAGAGAAGAGAGGATGGAGATGAGTCTAGATTACAGAGAGGGAAGAGAAGAGAGGATGGAGATGAGTCTAGATTACAGAGAGGGAAGAGAAGAGAGGATGGAGATGAGTCTAGATTACAGAGAGGGAAGAGAAGAGAGGATGGAGATGAGTCTAGATTACAGAGAGAGGGAAGAGAAGAGAGGATGGAGATGAGTCTAGATTACAGAGAGAGGGAAGAGAAGAGCGGATGGAGATGAGTCTAGATTACAGACAAGGAAGAGAAGAGAGGATGGAGATGAGTCTAGATTACAGAGAGGGAAGAGAAGAGCGGATGGAGATGAGTCTAGATTACAGAGAGAGGGAAGAGAAGAGCGGATGGAGATGAGTCTAGATTACAGACAAGGAAGAGAAGAGAGGATGGAGATGAGTCTAGATTACAGAGAGGGGAAGAGAAGAGCGGATGGAGATGAGTCTAGATTACAGAGAGGGAAGAGAAGAGAGGATGGAGATGAGTCTAGATTACAGAGAGGAAGGAGAAGAGCGGATGGAGATGAGTCTAGATTACAGAGAGAGGGAAGAGAAGAGCGGATGGAGATGAGTCTAGATTACACAGAGGGAAGAGAAGAGCGGATGGAGATGAGTCTACATTACACAGAGAGGGAAGAGAAGAGAGGATGGAGAGGAGTCTAGATTACAGAGAGGGAAGAGAAGAGAGGATGGAGATGAGTCTAGATTACAGAGAGGGAAGAGAAGAGAGGATGGAGATGAGTCTAGATTACAGAGAGAGGGAAGAGAAGAGCGGATGGAGATGAGTCTAGATTACAGAGAGGGAAGAGAAGAGCGGATGGAGATGAGTCTAGATTACAGAGAGGGAAGAGAAGAGCAGATGGAGATGAGTCTAGATTACAGAGAGGGAAGAGAAGAGAGGATGGAGATGAGTCTAGATTACAGAGAGGGAAGAGAAGAGAGGATGGAGATAAGTCTAGATTACAGAGAGGGAAGAGAAGAGCAGATGGAGATGAGTCTAGATTACAGAGAGGGAAGAGAAGAGAGGATGGAGATGAGTCTAGATTACAGAGAGGGAAGAGAAGAGAGGATGGAGATAGTCTAGATTACAGAGAGGGAAGAGAAGAGCGGATGGAGATGAGTCTAGATTACAGAGAGGGAAGAGAAGAGAGGATGGAGATAAGTCTAGATTACAGAGAGGGAAGAGAAGAGCAGATGGAGATGAGTCTAGATTACAGAGAGGGAAGAGAAGAGAGGATGGAGATGGAGTCTAGATTACAGAGAGGGAAGAGAAGAGAGGATGGAGATAAGTCTAGATTACAGAGAGGGAAGAGAAGAGCGGATGGAGATGAGTCTAGATTACAGAGAGAGGGAAGAGAAGAGAGGATGGAGATGAGTCTAGATTACAGAGAGGGAAGAGAAGAGAGGATGGAGATGAGTCTAGATTACAGAGAGGGAAGAGAAGAGCAGATGGAGATGAGTCTAGATTACAGAGAGGGAAGAGAAGAGCGGATGGAGATGAGTCTAGATTACAGACAAGGAAGAGAAGAGAGGATGGAGATGAGTCTAGATTACAGAGAGGGAAGAGAAGAGCGGATGGAGATGAGTCTAGATTACAGAGAGGGAAGAGAAGAGAGGATGGAGATGAGTCTAGATTACAGAGAGGGAAGAGAAGAGCGGATGGAGATGAGTCTAGATTACACAGAGGGAAGAGAAGAGCGGATGGAGATGAGTCTACATTACACAGAGAGGGAAGAGAAGAGAGGATGGAGATGAGTCTAGATTACAGAGAGGGAAGAGAAGAGCGGATGGAGATGAGTCTAGATTAGAGAGGGAAGAGAAGAGAGGATGGAGATGAGTCTAGATTACAGAGAGGGAAGAGAAGAGAGGATGGAGATGAGTCTAGATTACAGAGAGAGGAAGAGAAGAGCGGATGGAGATGAGTCTAGATTACAGACAAGGAAGAGAAGAGAGGATGGAGATGAGTCTAGATTACAGAGAGGGAAGAGAAGAGAGGATGGAGATGAGTCTAGATTACAGAGAGGGAAGAGAAGAGAGGATGGAGATGAGTCTAGATTACAGAGAGGGAAGAGAAGAGCGGATGGAGATGAGTCTAGATTACAGAGAGGGAAGAGAAGAGCGGATGGAGATGAGTCTAGATTACAGAGAGGGAAGAGAAGAGAGGATGGAGATGAGTCTAGATTAGAGAGGGAAGAGAAGAGAGGATGGAGATGAGTCTAGATTACAGAGAGAGGGAAGAGAAGAGAGGATGGAGGTGAGTCTAGATTACAGAGAGGGAAGAGAAGAGCGGATGGAGATGAGTCTAGATTACAGAGAGGGAAGAGAAGAGCGGATGGAGATGAGTCTAGATTACAGAGAGGGAAGAGAAGAGCAGGATGGAGATGAGTCTAGATTACAGAGAGGGAAGAGAAGAGAGGATGGAGATGAGTCTAGATTACAGAGAGGAAGAGAAGAGAGGATGGAGATGAGTCTAGATTACAGAAGGAAGAGAAGAGAGGATGGAGATGAGTCTAGATTACAGAGAGGGAAGAGAAGAGAGGATGGAGATGAGTCTAGATTACAGAGGGAAGAGAAGAGAGGATGGAGATGAGTCTAGATTACAGAGAGAGGGAAGAGAAGAGAGGATGGAGATGAGTCTAGATTACAGAGAGGGAAGAGAAGAGCGGATGGAGATGAGTCTAGATTACAGAGAGGGAAGAGAAGAGAGGATGGAGATGAGTCTAGATTACAGAGAGGGAAGAGAAGAGAGGATGGAGATGAGTCTAGATTACAGAGAGGAAGAGAAGAGCGATGGAGATGAGTCTAGATTACAGAGAGGGAAGAGAAGAGAGGATGGAGTGAGTCTAGATTACAGAGGGAAGAGAAGAGAGGATGGAGATGAGTCTAGATTACAGAGAGGGAAGAGAAGAGAGGATGGAGATGAGTCTAGATTACAGAGAGGGAAGAGAAGAGAGGATGGAGATGAGTCTAGATTACAGAGGGAAGAGAAGAGAGGATGGAGATGAGTCTAGATTACAGAGAGAGGAAGAGAAGAGAGGATGGAGATGAGTCTAGATTACAGAGAGGGAAGAGAAGAGAGGATGGAGATGAGTCTAGATTACAGAGAGGGAAGAGAAGAGAGGATGGAGATGAGTCTAGATTACAGAGAGGGAAGAGAAGAGCAGATGGAGATGAGTCTAGATTACAGAGAGGGAAGAGAAGAGAGGATGGAGATGAGTCTAGATTACAGAGAGGGAAGAGAAGAGAGGATGGAGATGAGTCTAGATTACAGACAAGGAAGAGAAGAGAGGATGGAGATGAGTCTAGATTACAGACAGAGGGAAGAGAAGAGAGGATGGAGATGAGTCTAGATTACAGAGAGGGAAGAGAAGAGAGGATGGAGATGAGTCTAGATTACAGAGAGAGGGAAGAGAAGAGAGGGATGGAGATGAGTCTAGATTACAGAGAGGGAAGAGAAGAGAGGATGGAGATGAGTCTAGATTACAGAGAGGGAAGAGAAGAGCGGATGGAGATGAGTCTAGATTACAGAGAGGGAAGAGAAGAGAGGATGGAGATGAGTCTAGATTACAGAGAGGGAAGAGAAGAGCGGATGGAGATGAGTCTAGATTACAGAGAGAGGGAAGAGAAGAGAGGATGGAGATGAGTCTAGATTACAGACAAGGAAGAGAAGAGAGGATGGAGATGAGTCTAGATTACAGAGGGGAAGAGAAGAGAGGATGGAGATGAGTCTAGATTACAGAGAGGGAAGAGAAGAGAGGATGGAGATGAGTCTAGATTACAGAGAGGGAAGAGAAGAGAGGATGGAGATGAGTCTAGATTACAGAAGGGAAGAGAAGAGAGGATGGAGATGAGTCTAGATTAACGAGAGAGGGAAGAGAAGAGAGGATGGAGGATGAGTCTAGATTACAGACAAGGAAGAGAAGAGCGGATGGAGATGAGTCTAGATTACAGAGAGGGAAGAGAAGAGAGGATGGAGATGAGTCTAGATTACAGAGAGGGAAGAGAAGAGAGGATGGAGATGAGTCTAGATTACAGAAAAGGAAGAGAAGAGAGGATGGAGATGAGTCTAGATTACAGAGAGGAAGAGAAGAGAGGATGGAGATGAGTCTAGATTACAGAGGGAAGAGAAGAGAGGATGGAGATGAGTCTAGATACAGAGAGGGAAGAGAAGAGCCAGATGGAGATGAGTCTAGATTACAGAAAAGGGAAGAGAAGAGAGGATGGAGATGAGTCTAGATTACAGAGAGGGGAAGAGAAGAGAGGATGGAGATGAGTCTAGATTACAGAGAGGGAAGAGAAGAGAGGATGGAGATGAGTCTAGATTACAGAGAGGGAAGAGAAGAGAGGATGGAGATGAGTCTAGATTACAGAGAGGGAAGAGAAGAGAGGATGGAGATGAGTCTAGATTACAGAGAGGGAAGAGAAGAGCGGATGGAGATGAGTCTAGATTACAGAGAGGGAAGAGAAGAGAGGATGGAGATGAGTCTAGATTACAGAGGGAAGAGAAGAGAGGATGGAGATGAGTCTAGATTACAGAGAGGGAAGAGAAGAGAGGATGGAGATGAGTCTAGATTACAGAGAGGGAAGAGAAGAGAGGATGGAGATGAGTCTAGATTACAGAGAGGGAAGAGAAGAGAGGATGGAGATGAGTCTAGATTACAGAGAGAGGGAAGAGAAGAGAGGATGGAGATGAGTCTAGATTACAGAGAGGGAAGAGAAGAGAGGATGGAGATGAGTCTAGATTACAGACAAGGAAGAGAAGAGAGGATGGAGATGAGTCTAGATTACAGAGAGGGAAGAGAAGAGAGGATGGAGATGAGTCTAGATTACAGAGAGGGAAGAGAAGAGAGGATGGAGATGAGTCTAGATTACAGAGAGGAAGAGAAGAGAGGATGGAGATGAGTCTAGATTACAGAGAGGGAAGAGAAGAGAGGATGGAGATGAGTCTAGATTACAGAGAGGGAAGAGAAGAGAGGATGGAGATGAGTCTAGATTACAGAGGGAAGAGAAGAGAGGATGGAGATGAGTCTAGATTACAGAGAGAGGGAAGAGAAGAGGAGGATGGAGATGAGTCTAGATTACAGACAAGGAAGAGAAGAGAGGATGGAGATGAGTCTAGATTACAGAGAGGAAGAGGAAGAGCGGATGGAGATGAGTCTAGATTACAGAGAGAGGGAAGAGAAGAGAGGATGGAGATGAGTCTAGATTACAGAGAGGGAAGAGAAGAGAGGATGGAGATGAGTCTAGATTACAGGAGAGGGAAGAGAAGAGAGGATGGAGATGAGTCTAGATTACAGAGGGGAAGAGAAGAGAGGGATGGAGATGAGTCTAGATTACAGAGAGGGAAGAGAAGAGAGGATGGAGATGAGTCTAGATTACAGACAAGGAAGAGAAGAGAGGATGGAGATGAGTCTAGATTACAGAAGGAAGAGAAGAGAGGATGGAATGAGTCTAGATTACAGAGAGAGGAAGAGAAGAGAGGATGGAGATGAGT